>APFE031479297.1:0-12639 GCA_000404065.3 Pinus taeda
TTCGAAACGTTGGCATAAAAAAGTTCAAACTGTGGATTCTTCGGCAACTAATTCAAAAGATAAATACCACAGATCTCTAAAATCTAGAATCTTGTCCCGGTACGGAGGGGATGTTTGGAGTGAAATAAATTCCTGAAGATGGATCACAGTTGGGATTCGAAACGTTGGCATAAAAAAGTTGAAACTGTGGATTCTCCAACAACTAATTCAAAAGATAAATACCACAGATCTCTAAAATCCAGAATCTTCTCCCGGTACAGAGGGGATGTTTGGAGTGAAATAAAGTCTTGAAGAAGGATCCCAGTTGGGATTCGAAACGTTGGCATAAAAAAGTTCAAACTGTGGATTCTCCGGCAACTAATTCAAAAGATAAATACCACAGATCTCTAAAATCCAGAATCTTGTCCCGGTACGGAGGGGATGTTTGGAGTGAAATAAAGTCCTAAAGATGGATCCCAGTTGGGATTCGAAACGTTGGCATAAAAAAGTTCAAACTGTGGATTCTCCGGCAACTAATTCAAAAGATAAATACCACAGATCTCTAAAATCCAGAATCTTGTCCCGGTATGGAGGGGATGTTTGGAGTGAAATAAAGTCCTGAAGATGGATCCCAGTTGGGATTCCAAACGTTGGCATAAAAAAGTTCAAACTGTGGATTCTCCGGCAACTAATTCAAAAGATAAATAACACAGATCTCTAAAATCCATAATCTTGTCCCGTACGGAGGGGATGTTTGGAGTGAAATAAAGTCCTGAAGATGGACCCCAGTTGTGATTCCAAACGTTGGCATAAAAAAGTTCAAACTGTGGATTCTCCGGCAACTAATTCAAAAGATAAATAACATAGATCTCTAAAATCCAGAATCTTGTTCTGTACGGAGGGGATGTTTGGAGTGAAATAAAGTCCTGAAGATGGACCCCATTTGGGATTCCAAACGTTGGCATAAAAAAGTTCAAACTGTGGATTCTCCGGCAACTAATTCAAAAGATAAATACTACAGATCTCTAAAATACAGAATCTTGTCCCGGTACGGAGGGGATGTTTGGAGTGAAATAAAGTCCTGAAGATGGATCCTAGTTGGGATTCCAAACGTTGGCATAAAAAAGTTCAAACTATGGATTCTCCGGCAACTAATTCAAAAGATAAATACCACAGATATCTAAAATCCAGTATATATATCTTATGTCAAGATAGTCACAAAAATTTAATTGTAAAAACCAATTTAGCCTATCCAACTTAGACTCTGGACTCAACTACAGAGTTTATCGAATTTATAATATGAATTCAAGAATTGTTTGGGATCGTCAACTAAGTCGACTAGCCCCTCCAACATCTCCCTTACCCTTAATATCTTCTTTGTGATAGAGAAGGGAAGATTTGGAGTCTTACAAAATTTGTACAAAATTTGACACCATAAATTAAAACATTTAAATCCTTATAATGAAATAAAAGTTCTTCTGGGAAGATCACATTTGGAGAATGCTTTTTCACTTGAGGCACTAGAGAACAGAGGGAAGAACGATCTTGGTTTAATGCGTGCAGGGGTTTTTATGAATGCCTATGAAGGGTGGATGAGGAGGGACCTCCACTCCCTCCTACAAGAAGGCCTTGGTCAACAGGGGGAAAATCCTCTAGAAGATGTTAGGGAAACAGGGGTGGAAGGAGAGAAGAGCACGAAAGTGGGGTCAGTAGAACCCATAGAAAATGATCAATATCACACAAACGACAAGGAGGTAGAGGAAAAACAACAGGAAAATAAAGAGAAGAAACACAAGGGACCCTGCAAAGCCAAAACAAACATAACTCCCAGGGTGGTGTTAAATAATTCGGAGTTGCAGGAGTACAGGGAACATATGGGGACATATTCCATCATTTCCAAGTTCATGGGACTATGGCCCACTGAAAAGGCTCTTCAATCATGGATCATATACCATTGGAAACCTAAAGGAAGTATAGGTCTTCACCTTGGGTCTAAGGGTTTCTTTCAGTGGTGTTCACAAATATAGAAGACAAGGAAAAAATATTTGAAGGAGGGCCCTACTTCTTTATGTGGCAGGACTCTACATGAGACCCTGGGTCATGAACTTTGTACCAAAAAAGGAGAATTTTACTTCAGTACCGGTTTGGGTAAGGCTCTACTCTCTACCTCTTGATTACTGGAAAAATGAATCATTAATGGCTATAGGAAATAAATTAGGAAACTTTGTAAAAGCCTCTAAAGCCACAAGCAGGGGAAAATATACTTCCTTTGCCAGAATTTGTGTGGAAATGGAGCTATCAGGAGCCCTACCAGATGAGATAATCTTGGAAGTTTTTGATGAAGAATGGGTACAAACAGTAGATTATGAGCACATTCCATTCAAATGTCGCAAATTCCATGAACATGGACATCTTTTTAGAGACTGTCCGCTCAACAAGGAAATGAACAAAAGCAGAAGCACTAAAGTGAAAGAAGCAGACAGCTTTCAGAAAGTAGTTAATCAAAGTAAAGGGAGTAAGAGAGGTATGAGGAATCAATAGCGAGAACAACAATAGCTCAGACAAAATAGTTTCCAGGGGCTTCAGGAAGAGGAAGAGAATATTAAAGAAGAACAAGTAACGAAAGGAAGTTTTGCAGAGAAAGAGGAAGGGAAGTACTCGGTACAAGCACAAAATGATGAGTACTAGAAATAGGCGACCATGAGTGATGTTGATCAAGAAATGGACCATGAAACGACCCAGAGCGACATGGAGATAGAGGAGCACAAACTTCAAGAAATTTTGGAGAAAGAGAATCTAGATCTAGAAGGCTTCTTAGAACAAGGAACCAAAGAGGGAGAGGATTTGTTACCTCAAAAGGAGCTCCATAGAGTTCAGCCATTGTTCATCTGGAAAACCTAGAACAATGGATCTGAAAGGCTAAGCAAGAATGAAAAAAAGTAGCGAAGGAGTAAAAGCTTTGAAATCCATACGAGGATTAGCTCCAAGAATCCCAAGAAAGAAAAGAGGCCGGAAAAAACAGAAGGGGTTGTTGATGGAATGTGGGAAGCTAATGATAGGTTTAGATAAGATGAAAGATCTATCCACTTACTCCTTTAAAAATCTTTGATAATGAAGTTTACTTCTTTTAATATAAGAGGTCTAGGCAGTAAAAGGAAACAAAGATTATTAAGTAACAAAATGAAGCAAGTAGCCCCGAATGTGATCTTCATTTAGGAAACAAAATGTTCCATTCAAAAGATAAAATAGATTCATGGTAAATGGCTCAACATGTTTGAGTTTTTGAAGGTCAAAGTAGAGAATACAGTTGGAGGCATTCTCATGCTTTGGAACCCCCAAAATATTGACATGGTAGATGCAGAAGCCTCGAGAAACTATCTTTGAATGGTAATTCGGCTAGTGGGAAATAACGAAATGTACTTGGTTACGAATGTGTATGGCCCCCAAAGGTTGGAGGGAAAACTCTTGTTTCTTGATTCACTAAAGAAGCTGAAGGAACGTCATCCGAAAATCCCCTAGATCTTGGGAGGGGATTCCAATATGATAAAAATTTTGTTGGAAAAAAAAGGAGGAACTAGAATTCTAACCAAAGATTCTTGTGCGTTTCTAACCTTCCTAGATATTATGAAGCTCGTGGATATTGCCACAAATAATGGTACCTTTACTAGGAATAATAAAAGAGGAGGAGAGTCCCAAGTGGCATCCAAATTGGATAGATTTATAATCTCAGAAGATCTTATGATCAAGAGGAAATTTTTTGGAGGCAAAGTTCCATACTGCAATGGCTAAAAGAAGGAGATCGCAACATTGGATTCTTCCATAGAGCCACTATGGTGAACAAAGCTCACAAGAGGATTTCTACTATTAAGGACAAGAAAGATAATATGCCCAGCATGCATGAAGAAATAGAAACAGAACTAGTACAACAATTTTGGGGCATTGCTCAGGAAACTTGCACTAACAGAGATCAATCTATCAGGGAGATTACTAAGCATATACCTAAGCTAGAATCCAAAGAAGACAATTTCAACCTCAACATACCTGTGTCAGAACAGGAGGTCAAGGAGGTCCTTAATGAGATGAAAAATGGCAAGGCACCAGGTCCAGATGGGTTCAATGTAGAATTCTTCAAAGATTCCTGGAATATTGTAAAACAGGACATTTTGAGCATGGTGGAAGACTCAAGGAGGGATAAAACTATCCTGAAGGCGCTTAACACCACTTTTATTGTCATGATCCCTAAACAGGATGTTGCCCTAATGCCTCATAGGTTCAGACCCATTGCATTGTGCAATGTTGTCTTCAAAATATCTCCAAAGTGGTTGCTAATACACTCAAACCCCTTCTTCCCACCCTGGTGGCAGTGGAACAATTAGGATACGTGGAAGGTACACAAATCGTCAACAACATCATTCATGCTCATGAGGTAGTTCACTCTTTGACTAACACCAAGAGAGCTGGCATGATCATGCATCTGGACATAGCCAAAGCCTATGATAAGCTAAACTTGACATATATGAGAAAAGTTCTTTATTCTTTTGGGTTTGATCATAACTGGATCAGATGGGTTATGGCCCTAGTCGGCTCACCCATCTTTTCAATCCTGGTTAATGGATCACCCTCGAAGACTTTCACTCCTTCAAAAGGCTTAAGGTAGGGAGATCCACTCTCTCCCTTTCTTTTTATTCTAATGATGGAAGGGCTGGGGAGAAAAATCAAACAACCGAAGGTAGTGGGTTCAGTCAAAGGTCTCCAACTTTTTGAAGAGGGGCATGTTTTAACACATCAACAATTTGTGGATGACACTATGCTACAAGGAATCCCCATAGTCAAGGAAGCTCTGGCCTATAATAAAATCTTGAAAGACTTTGCCACGGCTTTAGTTTTGGAGGTAAATGTTTCTAAATCATTTTTTTTTCTTTTACACTCACATTGCCATACAAGGGAACATTGCTAGAATTATGGCCTTCCAATGGGAGTTCCTCCCTTCGAAGTATTTGGGAGTTCCTCTCACTGCGAAACCCTTACACAAGAGCATATGGTAACTTGTTATCAACAAATTGCTAGAAAAGGTCAAGAAATGGACCTACAGATCTCTAAATTTAGCTGGTAGGTTAGTGCTAACCAAAGCTATCCTTAAATCTATCATTGCATTTATGCTATCTATTCTACTAGCTCCTCAAAGTGTTCTACATCAGCTCAGATCCATCCGACGAGACTTCCTCTAGGGCAAGGGGAAGGTGCATAAGAAATGGGCCTTGGTAGCTTGGGATAAGATATCCAAACCTAAGAGCTTTGGTGGGCTAGGTTTGGATGATCCTGACTTACTCAGCAAGGTTCTAGGTGCCAAATTATGGTGGCGTTGGGTTAAAGAGCCAGAGACTCAGTGGGAAACATTTGGAAAGAAAAATATGCCAGCTCCTGGCATAACCATGATCTAATAAGAATGTCATGCCACAGAAAGGGCTCGCACATTTGGAACAAAGCCTGGGATAATAGGAGTTTAGTCCAAGGAAACAGCTTCTGGGAAATTAGAGAAGGAAAGCTCAGCTTGTTCTCGGAGGATAGATGGCAACAAGAACCTATATTATTAAATGAAGACCTAAGAGATTTCAAGGAAATGAATGGTAGCAACAGACTTTCTAAGGTGAAAGACTTTTGGGAGAAAACCAATAACAATGATAAATGGAGAATCTGGAGGAATTTTGATCTTAGGGACAACAGTGCCCTGAAGACTTAGGCAGAAACACTTAAGGAAAAGTTATACCAAAGGAATATTCTGAAATCTTAGGGCCATGATCAGCTGAGATGGGGAAACAATAATGACGGGGTTTTTAACCTCAAGGAAGAAAACCTCATTCTCATTGACCTTAATTATCAATTTCCAGACAAAACCTGGCTTAACCTTTGGAGACACTAGGGTTGGATGAAGATTAAACTTTTCCTGTGGCTCGTTGAGCACAAGAAAATTTCAAACTAGGACAATATCAGGAAAAGGGGCATTCTGGGACCTTCCAGATGTCAGCTTTGTGAGGGGCAGGAGGAAATCATGGAGCACCTTCTGAACAGTTGTATTTTCTCCTCTAGTCTGTGGGACTCTTTTGCTTTATTTTCCAACAGATGGATATGGACAAAAATAGCATCTGCAACACCCTGACCAACTAGAGAAAGGGTTTTACAGACAATGAAGTTCTAGCCATAGCTTGGGGCCTTTTTCTGAGCTTCATTATCTGGAATGTTTGGAAAGAAAGGAACAACCAAATCTTTAAAGAAGTAAAGAGAACTTCCCAATGCATTTTTGAGTTGATCTTAAAACATCTGAAGGAAACAGTTAGCACCATAGTTCGAAACATCCTCAAGAACCCTCCTTCAGCTATTGACCTAAGAATTCTTTGTGCACTGGACCTACAAGGCATCTCTCCTCAGGGTCTAGATAGGAATCCAATCTCTTTGAGGGAAGCAAAGGCTTTCTGGCATCCTCCTCCAAAGGAATATTTGAAATACAACATAGATGGAGCCTCAAAAGGGAACCCGGGCGCAACTGGTTATGGAGGGGTCCTTAAAGATCAGGTAGGTACTGTCCTCTTCATTTTCCACTATCATTTGGGACATGCCACTAATAAATTCGCAGAGTTGATCGCTATGGAACAATTTTTAGAGCTCCTGAGTCATGACAATAGACAAAATGTGATAGTGGAGGCTCACTCTAAACTTATTATCAATTCATTCAAGAAAATGAGCGCGGGTTCTAAGCTAAAAAAAGTCTCAAAAAATTGGAGACTAATTCAAGGATATCAATGGATTCAAAACCACGTTCAAAGCCTCCATATTGTTAGCTTCAAGTGTGTCCGTAAGTTGGCAACCAAAGTGGATGATTTTCTCGCCAACCGGGTTGTTATCAGTATAGAGGTCAGAGTGACATCAAATTGGCATGAGCTGCCGCAAAGTAGGTTAAAGACGGTTGTTGAGGAACATGCAGATAATGATAAGCTAGAGTTTAAAGATAGAACCTGGGAGAAGGGATCAAATTGACTCAACCTTTGATTTCAACATCAACTTGTGTCATCAATATCGGATAAATGGTTATGTGGTGCGGCGGATTCCGAGTCTGGTCGCTCATACTCCCAAAGCAAACGAGAGGATGCTCTTTGTTTATGGTGTGGATCAAAACGAGTCTGTCAATTCTTCGTTTAATGACAAACCCCTTATATATGTAGGGTTTCAAGTTCGAGCAAGGATAATCCACAAGTGCAGACAGAGCCCTGTGTTTTCCAGTGGCCGCGCCTTCAAGAATTTGGAGTCTCAGCATGGTTTACCACCCCCAAGGTAGTTTCTGGTTGAACGCACAGTGTTTTGTTGGAAAGCGGTTTTGATGAAAACATCGCGATGCCATTCTCGCTCCAACACGTCACAGGGAGAGGGTTCCAATAACCACTCTTCCCCTCTCACTATCATCGACCTTTCTTATCCCATGTGATATCGACATCATCCATTAGATCTAGTAAAAAACGATCAACGGTTGCGATGGTTCGTGCATCTTGGGAGGTGGGACTTTTATACTTTGACCTTTTTGACGGAGCAATATCCTCCTCATCTGTCGATCTTATTGCACTTTTATTGGATGACTCAGATGAATAGGGTTTCCTCTAAAGCAGTGTTCCTGGTTGGTTCTCATGCTTGTCGGTAGCCAAGTGGCATTTTTGTTCGTTTTTCCATGGGCTCGAGATTCTTATTAAAACTATAAGGTTCTCCCTGCATGTAAAATTGTACACTATCTTTTTGGTTTTATGAAATAGAAGGATCCATACTTGATTTAGCAAAAAAATAAATAAAAGTTCTTCCAGAAGGGTGGTTGGCTAATTAGGAGATGTAGTTTCATGGTCACGCGAACTTCTTGAATTACATATACAAGATTTAAAATGTGAATTCTTCTTCTTTTCCCTTCCCTGGTCGATCTATTGGAACTTTCAACTTCAATTTCCTAAGTGTGATGTTGTTGTTCAAAAGAGAGAGAACATCCTAAAAGCTTAGCTCAAAGAAATTGAATTTATATTGTTAGGAAGATGATCAAGATGATTGTGCTATTGTATGTGTTGGTGTTGAATTCATAGGGACTATTGTTTGATAAGTAGTTGGTGCAAGCACTTTAATATGTTGATAAAATATAGATCATTTCCGTACAACTATACTTTCATGGGCATCAAATGCTTTTAAATATTTCAAATATTCTACCTTGTTGGCTAGTGATATGTGCCTTAACAATCAGTGATCAACTAGTATTCTATGTTATAATAGTTGCAATTTATGTCCTGGTTCTAAGATTCTAACTAAATATCCCTTTTTTGTTTTTGTCTTTGCTAAATCTTGCTACTATCCAATATCCTTCTTTTAATTTTTTTCTATGTTGCTCACATAGACTTTTCTAGTGCTTCAAATATTGGTTTATCTCAAGCATGCCTTAGGTTAGGTTTCTTAGTAGATTTTTCTTTGAGCCTTTCTTTACTTATGGAGCTCAAGTGTTGGGTTTATTTGACTCTACTAGAGGATCTTGTTCGTCATTTGTAGGTGAGGTTGAGGTAAAATCTCCTTGTAAAGTAGTTTTCTTTAGAATTTCCTTTAATATATCTTCTCACATAGTATTATTATATGGGACTTCCCGAGTACAGCTTGCTTGGATGACATCTTATCTTCATAATCCTTTTATTCAATAACTGTTGTGGTAGTAACACATGGTGAATTAGAAGTCAATTTGATGTCTAGATATTTTTTTTCTCATTGCAATCACTCAACTGTCCTCAATTCTTTCTGTGTCGAACTTCCGTTTTATATGCTAAATTTTGTTGAAGTGAATTGTTGATTCTCCTCTATTTTGTGATCTACCATCATTTTCTATATTTTTATTTCAATGAATACATCCTTGACATGTCCAAGTTACTACAAGGTGTCCCTTCCAATAGATGATGCTAGAAATTGTTGCAATTCTACGCTTCTTTGCTATTTTTACCCTTTTATTGTGTATGCTCCAACACTTCTTATGAAATTGAGTCTAAATTCTGTCAGTATTGTGGGCCTTCTAGTTAAATAATCATCAAATTTTCTTTTCAACCGGTATTATATGTTGACGTGTGAATCAATTTCGAACATTTTGAGTCTCAACTTGCAATGTACTTAGAATATTCTATGATAGGTACTAAGATGTAAAATTTAGATGGCCTTGGGTATAATTTTTCTTTCCTTTCTTCTTATTTTTCAGTGTCTAAAAAGGGTAAAATTATATCGCCTATCCCTTCTCAAGATTGTGGTGGAATTGGGAATATTTTGTTAGCCTATTGACTTAGTTCTCTAAGGATATGGTAAATTGCAGTCTAATATGAAATCTCTTGTGTTTCTATATCTAAAGAGTTTAATGAGATTTAGTAGCCTAGGAAGATATTGAAGCCCTAGCGATTGGTGTTTGGATGAAGAAGAGAAACATAACTGATATGGCATTGGAGCCCATGCTTGGGGTTTTGCACCAAAATTAATTTGGAAAAAGCAATTGGACTTTTAGTGAGGTGTTAGAGGACACCTAGAGGAGAAAAGGGTAGTGAAAGTCACTTGAAATAGATGTCTCTAATAAGAGATAATAATTTTTATATGTGGTTGGTGGTTAACTTGTCTAGTTGGGCAGGTCAACTTGGGCTAAAGTATGCCCCACGGAAAAATTCATGGAGCAACGTGTGTGCATATAAATAGAAGTTAATTGTTGGAGATTTAGAGCACATCCAAAGTGCAAATAAAATTAGGTATAACTTTGAGATAGATAGTGAACTTGAGGTAGCTCACAAGCTAGCAAGGAGGATGACTTTGGCACAAAATGTGCAGTAATTTCTCTTATGTTTGGGTTTGGATAGCCATGATGAATAAGGTCTTAGTTCTAAGTTAAGTTTGTGTAATTTTCTTTGCTACTTTTGTGTGGTGTTTGGATCTCTATTGAGGCCACAGGGAATTGTTGTTACAAGATCATTTTGGAGGCATAATTTGGATGGTCAAGGGGGCTTGTTAAACATCTCTAGCTTAGCAATAGTTACTCGAAGAAGAGAGGTAGTTGAACATAAGTTTCTTCAATTCTAGATAGCTCAGATCACTTGTTGTTGTGAGACAGAGAATTGTAAGGTATTTTGAGTAGGTTCCATACGCCCAAAATAATACTTTGGAAGTATAGAAAGGAAATCATAAGAAGAGAATGTCTTTGGAGAAGGGAAACATAGTTGGGAGTAGCTATTTAGTGTTGTTGGTGTGCCCTAACCATATCTCCAGAAGATTATATGTTTAGGACAAGAGGACCAGGAGTATATTGGAAAGAAAGGTATGTGTATCCTCTTATTGATGTTGATTTGCTAGTCGAATCAAAGATCTAGGTTGCAAATTTTGGTATTGGACACATGTGGACTATTGGGGGGAAGTGTGAGATTGGACCAAGTTGGCCCTAAATGCATCACCATTGAAGGACTAAGGTGACTAATAAATGAGGCATAGATTGAAGGAGCTTAAGGTTTGATCAATGAGGAAAAGAAGTTGTAACACAGGTTAATTATGGGAGAAAGAAGTTCAAGTTATTTATTTTGTTTAAAGTTTAATTGTTCATTCATTACCAATATCAATTTATTTAAACAAATCATTACCATTTTATAATTTTTACTACATTCCACAATTTTTTTTGTAAAATTATTTAAGAAGAGAGAAAAAGCATAATAAAAAAATAACCATAATCACGCTAGACATACCTCACATATAACCATATCCGTAGCTATCTTGAGGTCTTAGAGAGATCGAAACTCCCCTCTGTGAAAATAAATACAAATCTTATCAATATAGTTTTTGATTGTTTACAAATATTAATATATTTTACATATAAATAAACAAAAAATTATAAATTGTAATTCTGAATCATCTTCATTCTCCATCTTTGTGCAAAAAAATTGTAAAATAGGTATTAATAATAAGACATAGAAAAAAATAATTACAATGTTAAAATTTTGAGAAATAATTTACAATAAAATGGGGAAAAGAATAAAATAAATTCTATCATATTATTATATTCAATGAGAAGAATTAAAATGGATTTCACTTTCTGGAGAATTAAATTGAAAATGTAAATAAAAAAATTATAGAAATTTAAAAATAAGCCTAAATAAACTTTAAACAGACTATTAAATTTTCTTAAACCCTTTTACTAAAATTCAAACTCACATATAAAATCTAAAAAAAAAAATGACATGCAATTATCAATCGAATGTCATCAAATACACCCAATAGATCCCTGAAACAAATTATTAATATGAAATTTAATAAAACAAAAGAGAACAATAATAATCAATGGAAAACTCAGTTTCAATTGCTCAGAACCCATCCTCCAATAATGGCCAATGGAAAGTAGACTATCTAGGTGGGAGTTGAAAGTGGCAGATTCCAATTCGTTCGTTCTTATTTTCTGAAGCCAATGCGCACCTCAGTAACCATTTCTTCTCTTCTTCATTCCACCAAATTATATTCAGTTTTATTGAATTGTTTAAAATCAACAATTTTATTGAATTGTTGAAAATCAACATGTCATAGGCTTATTAGGCACGTTGTGGAGCTTTTGAATTTTCTAATGACTCAGAGGCAATTAGTGACGAGTAGAGGCATTGAGCGACTACTGACGTTGCCGAAATACTGGGACTGGAGTAATTAGATTGAGGAATTCAAAAAAAGCCATCCGCTGTGGTCTTGACTTTATCCATGGGGAGAGTGTGGAGTAGAGTAAACATTTATTTAGGCCTATGTAAAAGTCCAAAAGAAATATGTAAATATTTATTTATATCTTAGTAAAATTCCAGTAGACATATTGTACCTTACCCTGTTGGTTATTGTTGGCAACATGAATTCATTATAAATCTAATTCTATCTCTACCTCACAATGTTGGTTATTGTTAGCAACATGAATTCATATTAACATCTAATTATCTCTGTATCTCACCCTGTTGGTTATTGTTTGTAACATGAATACATTTTAACATCTATTTAATATACCATATGGAAGGTCACTAATCAAATTATATATAAACTTCGTACAAATAACTTCTATGATGATTTTAAGCATGCATAGTATCCAATGAAAGAGATACACTTCAAATGAATTGAATGCTTGCATTATCATATCCATGGTCAATTTAATAAAATTTCACTTATTCTAGTAATTGACCATGACATCATGAATGACAAAGATTTTTTTTGTAACAACCACTATACTATTCAATGTGTATTTGAAAATCAGATTTTTTTCTAATTATTTATAATTGATATATTCTTTCTTCCTTAGGAAAAAATATAATTTTAAAATGACAAAAAAATTAAATGTTGTAGTTGTCGATAATGCATTTAATCATGCCAATCAAAATTGGTGATCACAAAGACCAAAAATATGACTCCAAAATGGTGGTAAACAGGTTACCCTTTTCTCCATTTCTTATTTTTAACCATTCTCCATTCTCCTTAGGAAGTAGTGGCAATTACAAGTGCTAGATGGGTCCCTTCATTCATTCTTGGATTTTCCTTATTTGAATCCAAACTTTGAGATACATGATGAGATTTTGAGTCCCTTGTCTCCATTGCTACGGGGACCATCTCCTTCCTCGA
>APFE031479299.1:0-12055 GCA_000404065.3 Pinus taeda
TAAAATAGAGAGATACTTTTGATCTTCTAGGGTGGGGTTGATGACCTTCTTATAATAACTTAATTTTATTTTAGCCGTTAAATCCTTCTCACACCACATTTTTTCTTTGAACTTAAAAGTAACAATATCTTTAATGTTATTTATGTTTTGCAATGCATCATTCTCATTGATCTCTCAATAGTTTAACCAGGCCCTTGTGTCTTTATGCCACTCTCGATTGAGCCTTAGGTGGTTTTGGCTGGAATTTAAAGCTAGCTTACGAAGTCTATGATAGTCTATGTTATTGAGTTTGTGCTTGTACAACAAAAACCTAATCATAGCTAGGTTCTCAATAGTGGAAATACTTGCTTCTATAAGGACAATAGGAGAGGGTGTATTACTTTTAATTTTTAGGTTATAAGTTATAAAACACTTTTGGATTTGCTCAATCTTTCTCCATGATTCTCTAGAGACGCTGCAACCCCAAATCTCACAACCATATAAGATAACAGGAGTGAGGGGTTGTTTAGTAACTTCCATTTCTATTAGTTACTAGTGTTTTTGTTTTTAGTGTTTTGAATCAATTTACAAATAAAAAATTCTACCTATATTATTTTTTTTTATTTAAACTTTTTTTATATTATTCTATTTTTATAAATTACTAAAGTTTTTCACAATATTGTTCAATTTAAATTATTTTATTATTTAATTAAAAAAACATATCTTATAATTTAATTATAGACTATATATTATATTAATAAAAAAAAACACATATATATAAGTAATATAGTTAATCAATGCATTTTTAATTAAGAATATTAATAATATTTTTTCATTTTTTATAATGATTGTATTCAAACAATATAATATTTTAATTAATTTAAATAATATTAATTAATCATATTTCTTCATTTTTAATGATTGTATTCAACCATATAATATTTTATTAATTATTTTGTTGGGAAGAAATCTTTGTTCTGATATATTTTTGTTCTATTAAATTATATTCTTATTTCATGCGAAAACAACAACCACAATTCTATTACAGCTAAACTGAAATTTTACCAGAATTTTAAATAAGCGAAGTCATACGTGACTTAGTCGGCAGAGTCAACAAGCTGGTCAGGTTTCTACCAACGAATTTGAGGGCTGCAGAACAGAACGCCTGTGAGACTCTTACAATTCGATCTCAGATACCCAAAGGGAAAAACGAAGAGATAACACAGCGCTCGATGGTTTCTTTAAAGCAACGGCCGGTGCTCTATCGTTTATAGGGAAATTTAGATGCTTTCTTTATGTTTTGGAGTCTGAATGCCCGCATGGTTTTGGAGTCTGAATGCCCACGTGGCAGAGCAGTTGTAGCTACCACCCTTTTTGGGGTCGAGTAGCCGTTTTCTCATTCTAGAACATAAGGGTTAGGGTTTGAGAGTTTGAAGAAGGGCAGAGCAGTTGTAGCTACCATCCGTTTTGGGGTCGAGTAGCCGTTCTCTAATTCTAGAACATGAGCGTTAGGGTTTGAGAGTTTGAAGAATGATTATGTATCATGAGAATTTCTAATTTCAAAACCAGAGTAATGTTTGAAGAATGATTATGTATCATGAGAATTTCTAATCTCAAAACTAGAAAAAAAAATTAATTATATATTAAAAAATTATTTTCCAAATATTATTTCGAAAAAAAATTTTTACCAAATTAAAAAAAAAAAATTGTAAATAAAATTTTAATAAAGTATTCAAATTATTAAATTCTCCCAGAGTTCCAAACACACATACTTTTAATATTGAGCCTTATAATTCACTCCTTTATTTCACTCCTGTGCAACACGGTATATAAGGATGCGATAATTCCAGCTTAATAGCTCACTTTCCCACAGGGTGATTTAGATGAACAAACCCAAAGAGTTAAAATGATAAAATAAAAAGAATGTAGTAAGAATAAAAATAAATAAATAAATATATTATTAATATTATAATTTTATGTATAAATTGGAAAAATTATATGGTTGGTTTTGAAAAGTGACTGAGTTCTTTAGAGTTATTTATCTAAATATATTTTATAATCATGAATCTTAAAAATTATGGTTTTTTTCATTAAAATGAAAAATAGATTATGTTATTTATGGACTATTGTTTTGAATAGGTTTGAAGAAATTCCAAGTCAATTAATTTATAAAATCACGATTCAAAATCTAAAGGATCCGTTTTAAGTAAAGGATGATTAACAAAATTATTTCTCATTTAACAAGCTTTGGATAAAACTTAAAATATTCTAGAAATGGAATATAGCGAAAGGGGAAACAACACATAATTAAATCACAATGGATTGTAGTTTATAAAGGGTTGTTGTTAACAAAAAAAATCATATCGTAGAAATAATTGTAGAAGTTGTGGAAGAGCTTGAAGAAGAATATTTATAAGATATGGAGAGAAAAAAAAGATGTTAATATGTTTAAAAAAATTGCAGAAAAAATATATGAGGTTGTAAAAGATGTATAGCAAGAGCATAGTTAATAAAGTGAATCTCACTATATACATACACATGTAGATGATGAAATATGTTTTTAAGATGAAAATTAAACTACATTTTCAACAATAAAATGTTAAGAGAGTCTAGTAATGAAAGTTGTAGAAGATGTGAATGAGATTACAATTAATATCAAATTATTATAAGACTGAATTAAGACTTCTTGAGAAGTGGCTTCCAAAGCTCAATTATGGTGGTGATGAAAGTTAGTATCCAAAAGCTATTATAGTTGTAGTAAAAGAAAAAAAAATGGAGGCAACCATAAGAGTTTATGAGATTTTTGTAATAGTGAAAGAAAAGATGAAAAAAATGAAGATAGTGATTTTGCAATTATATAGGTTCACAAAGAATTTGAGTGGACAATAGTTGAAGTACAAGTAGATGTACAACTAGAATCAAACAAAAAAGCCAAAAAAAAATGAAGAAAAAGAATTGAGTAAATATGAAGTTAACCAACCGGAAAATGCATAAATATAAAGTTTGGAGAAAAATGAAGAGAAACGTGTACAACATAAAGATAATAAAAATTTGCACCAACAAAGAACAGTAATACGTTTTAGATTTGTTCAGTGTTATAATCATAGTTGAGACTTTGACCAGAAAGGGAGATTATTGGAATGTGTTAATTACTCTTAGTATTCAAATAGCTTTTATGGAGTTTGCACATGTCGCATGTAGATACTAAATTGAGGAAAAATATTAGCATGCATATATGAGCTACAGTTAGTGTGGTTTTAATTGCTATAGTAAAAATTCTCGTAGATAATACCTTAATGAGATTTTGTAGGTTTATTCTTCCACTCTCAATAAATTCAAGTAATTCAAATTCCTGAAAGTCAACTCTATTGTATAGTATTGTGTAATTTATTTATTGTGTTAGCTACGATAATAGTTTCTAGCTTTCTCCTCTTTCATAGAGGAATAGGATACAATCACATATTACATCAACTGGAGGTGGACCCATATAAAGTACCAAAACCTATGTTCTAGTATCATGCTATAACAATGATGAAAATTTGTGATCATCCTGAATTGTCTCCTTGTGAGAAGATGCAATACAGGTGGAAAATTAGAATGTTATCCCTTGTAAGAGGTTTCAAATCCCATGGGTTGGACATTTTTGGCAAATTGTGATAATGATCAAGGAGTAGGCTGCCCCATTATGACCCTTGCTAAGTCATAAATTCTTTCTATATCTAACTTAAGAGAAATTAGATATACTCTTGATGTTATAATGACAAATGCTAAATTTGACATAACCCAAATTACTGTAACTAATTATCAATTTACCATATTTAAAATAAATAAATAAATAAATAATATAAACTTATTAAATATTTTCCCATTTTATGAGATAATAACCATTTAATTTCTTCTAATTTACATAAATATTACGTTATGTGATTGAGGTTGTTTTACATGTTTGACATTACATCTATTTAAGATTGTAAATATTCTGTTATGTAATTGTTGTTGTTTTCCATATTTGACTTCGACTCTCTCTTTTATTGTAGAATTGTATATTTGAATAGTAAAATATGTCAGCATATTCTCATTTTCTACTGATCCTACTTGTGCTGTTTGGATTTTCCGATGTAATCCGCACTTGTAGATATATGTGACGGCCATATTAATCTTTTTTATTATTAGCCAATTTTTAAAAATATCATACCTCAATTGTAAGCCTTCTGCATCGAAATGTAATGTAGTAGCAGGATTGCCTCACATAACCAACCAAAGCATTTTTTTATTATACCTTTTGCATCTAAATGTAATCTGGAATTAGGTTTATATCAGAAGCAAACATAATGGACCAGATTCCACAGGTCCCAGGATAACCGTGTGGATGGTATTAACGAGGGTTGAGTAGAATGATAATGGAGATGTACGGGGATTTAGGGTTTACAGCAACTCTGTTATAAGAGATTTGACTTTGACTAGAAAGAAAAGGTTCACCAATATTCAGGCAATTATTTGGTCCGTACAGGACATAATGTCTCATCGACTCGTTTGAAGAAAAGCAATCCTATATGAGAGAGGCAGGAGGAAGGATAACCCTTTACTGAAGTATAGAATACGAGGAAATTGTTTTCAGCTTGTTGAAGGTAGATGATAGGATGATCATTCCACGAGGTCACAGAAACTGGATGAGCGGTTAAGATAACTAGAAATACAATTAACTTTCCAACGTCTACCATTAATGAGCAAAGGCCATTTTGTCGAATAAATACGATTGTTCAGGCCATTTTGTTGACTAAATATGATTGTTCTAACCTTAATTTCTATCGTGGGAAACTTTTGTGATCCCCATTACAGCCAACACGAAAACTAGTAGATGGTGGGAAACTTTTGTGAGCCCAATCATAGCCAAGAGGGAAGCCAATACTAGATTAGGACAAGTTCAAGACAGTCCCTTCAATTTAATTGGCAACGCATTCCGATGTAGGACTATCCTTGGCGAATGAAAGATATTGCAAAGAACAAAAAGATATTGTTTCTTAATTCAGGGACTTCAACGAAAATGCTAGGTAGTTTGGCTCCGAAAGACAGCTCCAGTGGAAACAATAGATCGGAAAATTAAGTGGCTGGTAAAGCATACAACGGGAAAGTTTAAAGGGGCGGTCACGGGATGGTTGGTGGTCGTCCGACCATCTAGATCTAGAGCATCTCCATTTATTATTTATTTTATTTTAACATTGCGCCTAATAGGATTTTGATTGGGGTGATTTATTCTGAATGTTTAGTATGATTATCTATTTTGTCTATATATTTATAAATATAATAAGAATTTATTTAATTGTTATGGAAATTGTTTATTAAATATATAGAGAAATAGATACAATAATATAATATAAAATATATCTCGATATGATTTTAATGTATAAATAAATTTAATAGATTAGAAAATTATTCACCTTTCAAAAATGTGAATTCCACACACACATTGAAGGGCAAAAGGGCCACAACGTAGAAAAATCTTAGTTACAGAGAGCAGGTCCCAACAATCTCGAGATAGGAGACAAAAGAAACCAGAGGAAACGTGGTAAAGACTTTAAAAGTATTTATATGAGCCCTTCAGTAATTTTTTACATTTTATTGAAGCTGGTATGTGGTTTTTCTTTAGTTCATAATAAGATAAAGTTGGTGAAGAGAAAAATGCTTCAGTGAAGAAGACTTACGTAAAATTGTGAAAACAAAAGTATTTCGTAGCATCAATACTGTATATCAGAGGCATAGTATGAATAATAATTTAAGTGGGGGAGGATTAAAAAAGAGAAGGTTTATAAAGAAATAATTAATCTGTTAAGAGTTTTATTTTGAAAAACGATTTTAAGGAAAATGAGAGATGCAATGAATATTTAAAATCTGATTGATAACCAAAAGAATAAGAAGTTCCCAGATAAAAAAATTAAGGAGTTCCATGACTTGGAAAAGCAGATGTAATGAATTTTAATAATGTGATTGATAACAAGAAGGAATAAGAAGTACTCAAGGAGTTCCATGACTCAAAAGGGAAAAGCATTATGGAAATTATAGATTGGAGAGGCAAACTTATGATGAAGGCTCTCATGTACAGTCATACAAAAGGTAAAAGAATTGTGGGCATTATATATTTGAGAGGAAAATATAGTATGTAAACTTTAATTTACTTAAAGGGATTAGAAATGCAAACTAACTTATATATTGGATCAAAGAGATTGATAATTTCATAAGCTTGAATAAATGAAAGACTTGAAGCTAGGGATAATTTATTGTTGTATTTGTAGAACAAGGGAGAGAAAAGAAGGGCTTGAGAAAGAATGGTTACTACATTTAAAGGAAAAGTTTTTCATGTCAACTATTCATCAAATCTACTCATGAGATGATTGTGCAAGAGTACATTCACTCTATAGCTTGTCTCTAAGATCTAGAGAATGGTCTCAAATATTATAGTCAATATGGAACAACATGTTGATGATTTAAATGGTTGCAAAAGTATATTAGCCAAACCTAAAGGCTACAAAGAATATTTGAAGAAAACAACATAATTAAGAAGGCAAAGGGACGAGATAAAGGAAATAATTATTTGTATTACTATAAGAAAAGTTTTGAAGGAAGTCAAAAGTATGTTTGAGGAAAAGGATCTCCTAATGTTGGACAAGGAAGACATTCAATTTATGAGTTCCTTGAGATTTTTAGGGTTAACCAATAGAAATAATGAATAACTCCTATTGTTCAAAGGAAAGAGGGCACAACATAATCTTCTAGAGAGAGATATGAACATGAATTTCATGTTTAAGATAGTGTTACTGAAGTTGGAGAGATGACTTGAAGAGAAAGAGAAATACTAGTGGGAGGCTATCTTTAAGGCCAAATACTAGATTAGAGGTAAGAGTTCTTCTCTTGTTATGACTAGAGGTAGTATTGAATACCTCATGTACACAAAGGATTATTTAGAATTAAAATATGAAGTATTCACATCATTTGTACACTTATAGAGCCTCTTGGCTACAAATGGAACACCATATCATTGTACTTGAATAGTGCGTCATAAACATTTAAGTAGAGGAGTATGATCATCATCACATTTTCTATGTGTTTTCTTTAATGGATGCCCATCATCTTTTGTTGAGAAGAACATGGAAATTTCATAAGAATGTTTTTCATGATGAGATAGAATAATTTTGTGAGTGAGAAGGTTGGTAGAAACTTAGATTGCTTCCCATCAAGGAGGAAAGAGGATATAATGGTAGGGTAAATTTATGTGTAGGGAAAATAACCCTTGAGTAGGAGCAAGGAGAAATGTAGTTTTCTTTATTCATTTCGAATGATGTTAAGTTTTTATTCAAGAAGAATGATGTGAAAGTTGAGAACTAAGCATACTTGATAGAGCATGCGAGAGTTACATTAAATGAAATTCCAAAAGGATTTTCCCATGTGAGGATAATTTACACCCAAGTGGATGTAATTCCATGATTGATATTTCTATGAAAGAACCATATAGATTGACATCAAAAAAGACTAATGAGATCATTTGGCACGTTATAGCCTTGTTGGGTGGAATAATAAGGTAAGGTACCTAGGACTAATAAGGGAAGGTTTGAGTTTGTGTCTAGTACCCATTAAAATGACACCTAAGAGATGAGAGTGGAATATATGCACTAATATAATAGCCATGAGTGAGATCACCATGAGTGTTATTTTTCATTGTTGAAAATTTATGGCTTAGTGGAAATTTGAGAGAGATAATCACTCGTATTGACTTCAAAAATGGACATAATGAGTTTGAATCGAGAAATGCATTGCATAGAAGAGAACTTGCAAGTTGAAGCAATGACTATATAAATATTTCATCCTTCAATTTGGATTGATTAATACAACAAACCTTTCCATGTGGGTTATGAATGAAGTGATGCAACCATATAAGCACATTTGAGATAAGATTTTTGTTTTGTTTTGTTTAGAATGATCCTTCTGCAATATCCATTGTATTGTAGGATATCTGCACCACTAATAATGTGTGTGACAAAGTGAGAGGAGCATAACCACACAATGATGATTTTGGCTACTAAGAATAAAATATATTGAGAAACTAATAATGGTTTCATTACATTGAGGGAAATTGTTTCGGTGGATTTTGATTCTAATTGCATAATGAATATCTTAGTGATTAATCAATTATCGAAAGAAAAGGTAATCATTGTGTATGCATTTCATGTAATTCTCCAAGAATTATAAAAGTGTACAAATCATTTGTTGCTAAAGAATTTGTTATGTACATTGTTCATCATGTGTTAAATATTTCAAAGTCAGATGAAATGGGTAGTGCTTTAGAAAAATTACCTATTTGTGTTAAAGCAAATATATGGGACATCTAATAGAGTCATTTGTGCCTTCAAAAAAATGGAAACATAATTGATTACCATGTAGTGAGGTGGTTGCACTAGAATCCATGCATACTCTCGAGACTACAAGATATAGATTTTTCAAGTGTGGAACAAAATTCAAAATCTATGGAATGGAGATAAAACCCCAAATTTAGGTTTCTCCATCTAAGAAGGATTTATATTTGGAAATTAAAAGCTATGCAAGTTAATGAGGGAGAGCCTCATAAGAGTTGAATATTTGCCACTTAAGTGGAAATTTGTCACTGATGCAATGTATGGTTCATGGTCAATAGAAACCATTCATGTTTGTGACAAGCATAAAACATATAAATCACTTGATGTGACAAGATGCTAGTGCTAAGAAAAAATAGCTTGAGGTCTTGACGATTCTAATGATTAGGATGAGCCTATACAAAAACCCGTAGGTTACACGTCAACCGAAGAAACTCCAAGATGATTCTCCATATTCATGTAGGGGGAGTGAAACAAGATAATTGAAGAAAGTCAAGAATGAAGAATGTAGAAAGTCTAAAGATCACAAAACACTCAAGATGACGAAAAAGAGAAATAAAGACAAAAAGCATTGAAAATGAAAATAAGAAAAAACCAATTAAAAGAAATTAAAAAATACACATTGAAATCACAAATACTTATTAAAAGAAAGTAGGTTGGAGTAATTCCTACTTATATGCTCAATATGAAAATTTGATTGAGAAGAAGAATGGTATAATTTAATAAATTTTCCTTTAAGAGGAATACATACTCCCTTTGTTCTCGTTTAATATTTATTTACATCTGTTTGCATGTGTTTGTTATAAATTATTAAAAAACCAACTATTCAAATATAAAGACACTAAATTCTTTTGAAATCTTGTCAGGTAACTGTAGTTTGTCAGGGTAGCTCTCGGGAGTGAAGGACGGAGAAAGGAAAGGAATGATAGTAAGGAGAGATAAAGGAGAACATTCATTTGGTAGAAGATAATTTCAAATAAAAAGGACGCGAAGAAGATCTCTGTGGACAAGAAGAATAATTCCTTCGAGAACATTTCGATAGCCTTTAAGTCTCATCAGAAAGCTCTGGAATATATTGTTAGTTCAATGGACACAATGAACCATAAGTAACTTGAGACTTTTGGTAATTTTATATCTCCCATTTTACCCTATAGATTGTTAATGAGCTCAAGTTCAAGACATTGGTTGTTTGTTGTTATTCATCCATCGTTCATGTGTTATGTGTTTGCTTCCATTAAAAGCCTTGCTAATTCTGGAGCAGAGTATGCCGCTGTGACATCAACTACAGAGAAACCATGGCAAGATTAAATAAGCCACCTAAAGTGCCTAACACTTCATCTCACATATAGATTAAATACGCCACGTAAATTGGGCAGGTCTGACATCGCCCAACATTATAGCCATGTATTTTTGGTTGGAATTACTCTACCTTTTCTGTTGCTTTTAGTTTTACTTCGAAAAAAAACATAACGTCCTTGACAACGGATTGCAGTCATGACAAGAATGAGGGCCGAGAGCAAGGGGGACTGCAGTCATCAAGCATATTTCTGCTGCTTTTTGTTTGATGGACGAGAGCAAGAGGGGGATGAAATGGGAGAGGACGAGGCCGCACTCCTCGAAGACGTTGACCAGGCATTGTACTGAAACCTTGCTTTAGTACCGCGGGGCAATGAGAACTGTATGTTTGCTGACCTGTTCTATTGTTAACTGTTTTTGGTATTAAACTGCAATTACAGATTCATCCAAGCATCAAATTAATCTTAATCTTGTCGATGAGTTTGGCTTTCTTTCAGTTACAATCCCTGTATCTGCAGCAATGTCTACCTGGAGTTCTGTTTGTCGAGATATGAGGAAAGAGATCAGACTAAAGGAAACCCATGAGAATCAGATGGGCTCATAAGAGAGATAGTAGCAAGGAAATAATATTGCATTTCTGCCGTGATTTGGGAGTGAATTACGAATAATATTGCGGACACTTGAAGTAGGGAGCAGCATCGGGCGTTTCCTTTGCTAGAGGTAGGAAACTCACGTCGTAATAAATGGCCTTCTAAAGGGAAATGTGACTAATTGCAAATTCTATTTGAGAAAACCTTTCGTCAGTCAGGGATATATATATAAGAAATTGATGTGCTGAATTTTGGAAAAATAAAAAAAATCAGGAGCCTGACGTTCACAATTTTCAACTATAGATGATATTAGCAGTAGGTTTTCTAATTATAATAGTTTTTGGGTTTTGAAATTTGTGATTTTTTTTATCTGGACGATTTTCAGTTATTGATGATATTAGTGGTAGGTTTTTTAATTATGGAGTCTTAGTGGTAGGTTTTTTAATTATGGAGTCCTCTATCTAGCCCTAGGAATTGATTGGAAGGTCAAAAGTGGCGGTAAAAAAATTTCAAACAATCTTGGAGAGGCAGTGTTTGAATCGTCTTTTTGATAATGGAAATAAATTCAGCACCATAAAAAATGTGTAATACATCTAAAATTTTGAAGTTTAACAATTATAATTTGGATTTACAAAAATCTTTGCCAGATTTTCTCTGAATATGAATTTCCATAACTTTCCCAGCAATTCCTCCGGGCTAGTCAAACTAGGCCCTAGTTTTTGGGTTTTGAAATTTGTAAATTTTTTTATTATCAAAATTTATTTTGATATTAAAAATAGATTTTTGAATATACATATGAATTTAGCATATTGCTAATAACCTCTATTACATTAAAATTGTGAAAATTTCACAATTCAAATTCTAATTAAAACAAACCCATCAGAAATTTTAAACCATTTAAGTCCGAAAACCTTCCAAAAACATATAACAGAGAGACTACAGCATTATTATCGACACTTAATGTGTATATAACGGTTCATTGAAGACTTTCCGCCATGGGTTGGTTAGTAGTACCTTTTGGAAATTCGAAGTTCTCCGGAAGATCTTGCTTGGTGCGCCATAAAATCCATCCAATACCAGCATAAACCAGCCCATACTTGTGCCCACTCACATTGATGCTTCGAACCAATGGTAGTCGAAAGTCCCACTCAAACTCAGGATACAGAAACGGAGCAATGAACCCACCGCTTGCCGCGTCAACATGAATGGGAGTATCCCACCTATATTTACAGTTACATATACCAGCGGCCAACTCACAATCAATCTAATTTAATTGTTAATTCATTGAATAACATAATTTTCTCATGAAACATAAAGGTGTATAGGTAATATTGAACATAAATAGTCTATGTCGCTTACATTGTTTGCTTGTTCTTCTCCATCAACAGATCGTTTAAGAGTTTAACATCCTCAAATTCGCCATTATGACTAGTACCCAAAACAGCCGCCACGCCTATAGTGTTCTCGTCTACCATTTCAACTGCTGTTCTGGGATCCATTATGTAACACTCTCCTCTTAGCTTAACTTCTCTTAACTCTACCTCGAAATACCACGCAAATTTCTCCCAGTAAACCTATTTAAAAACTTAATTCAGTTGATGATGACCGGTTCTACGATAGTCTAAAACAAAACCAAATCCGTAATACCATTGGTTATACCAATGGTTACATGGGGGATTATGAAAATATATAAGCAGGAACCTGGACATGGGAACCAATGACAATATTTGGCTTGTCATATGGCTTTCCCTGAGCTTTTCTCTTGTTCTGCCAGTTTCGTTTGAACGC
>APFE031479300.1:0-38987 GCA_000404065.3 Pinus taeda
CCTATTGTATACGAGTTGAATAATTCTGTCGAATTATGATTCTGATGCATGGCTGGGCTATCTGCATTAGACTTAAGTTAATTATTATCGGTGGAAAACTTAAACAATGAATGTTAGCAGTTACATGATGAAACTAGTTTATTTCTACAAATTTATAAAAAAATTCTTAATGATGGAGCTCCATAATAGTGTTCATGAAGTGATTTAGATTAATGTACTAATGAATGCGGTTAAATTCTAGCTGTAGTGAGATCAAATCCCAAGTTTAAGGGGCCTAGAAGCGAAATTCGCGGGTAGGCTAAGGAGGCTTGTTACAAATGGTATCAGAGCCTAGGATCAAACACTGACGCCTATGGACTCTTCCACCTTCATAGAATTCCATTGGCGAATTTTGATTTCTTGTCAATCCAAGGAATTTAAGATTCCAATATTAACATTGAGATTGATGGGTCAAAAATTCATTATTTGTTCAAATGGATGTTAAGAAAAATATACACAAAATCGTGATCTTGAATAATCTTCATCGTTGGATGTGTGAACTCTAAATTTCTACCATGAAGGACATATTGGGTACTTCGCCGAGATGTTGGGTAGAACCCTTCCTCATGCATACTTTATCTTTGACTTCTAGTACGTCGTTAACAAGCCATTCTTGAATGATTGACTACATTATGTATGCAGTTTACGATAGGAAATGGATTTTTTCCCCTCACACATCACATTAAATCCTTGGGAAAATAAAACGAGTTGTCTCTGCCCTCTCAAAGACAGCGATGGTTTCATTGCCAATCAAAAAATTCACTAGTTGATGTTGTATTGAAAAATGTGCATGCTATGATTATGGGAGTGAGACAAATCTTTGTCCTGTTGAGGGAAAAAATAATACAAAGCAAGATAGAGGCTTCTATGCTTGTTATGAAGACTGCCAGATGGTAGTTTTAGAGGAAAAGACATGTCTAACTAAATTAATTAATTTGTTTTACATTTTGCATGGTCATGAGAGAACGGATGATGCACTTTGGGGATGATCCTCTCTTGTGGCTTCGTGTTTGATGTACTAGCTACCATCTACCATGAAAATGTGTTATTTGCATGCACTATCATTATCGTTGTTGGGTGTAGGAATTACACTTAGGAAAACTCCTCGACACTTAATTTGTCAACCCAGGGGATCCGTAAAATTAGAGATCAAGCACAGGCAATGCCAGATATGGTATGGATATTTCGAATATAAATCCCTACTTTCTTTAAAGGAAAGATTGCAGAATCAAAATAAAAAGAGAAAAAGGAAACTTGAACCATCAAGATAATCTAAGACTGGAACAAGGAAAAATACATTTGCAGGAGGGAATTAAAAATAAAGGGCAATCACTCTATCTAATTATTGTTTAACTGCGAAGTGTGTGTTTATTATTTAGCAGAGACACTGAGCAGTCTCATAAGATGGGCCCTTAAACCTGTTCCTTTAGAGATTTCCTTCCTGCACTAATATGTCTTGTACTATCGTAGTCTGCTTGCACTAGTGTAGGAGTAGAGATTTATGCAGAAGGTATAAATGGTGTCTTTACTAAAGGATTTTTACTTCCTACAAGGGCTTGAACTTTTCTAGGTTCAAAGCACCAGATTAGAGCTTCTTACACTTAGCATTTAATTCTTAAGATGAGTGCTTGAATATTGCAAGTGTTATTATACTGTTAAATCAAATTGTACACATAAAAAGTGAATGTTTCTTATCTTGATAGAGTGCGGGAATAAAAAAACAATCCATATACATTTATCCTATCATAATCATTTAATGAAAGAGATAAGATTGTGGGAAGTAGACTAAGAGGGCTTGTTGCATCACACCAACGTACATTGGTGTAGGTTCATTTCTCATGTTTGGACTAGGCAAGGAAAACCAATCGAACAGAATTGCAGAAAAGGAGATATCACACCAACGTGTAGTGGTGCATGATTATTTCTCCTACTTGGACGAGGCAGAGGAAAACCAATCTGAAATCAAGTGCAAGAAAATGAAATTTACCTACTTCACACAATGAATCTTCTTTCACTCCGACAAGAATGGATGTGCTTGAAATTAAATCACACTTGACAATATAAACACAAATTACAGGAAACAGAAAATGGGACAAATGTGATGGATTGGCTAGGCCCTAGCCAACCAGCACATTTCCCTTTAATTAAAAACACTTCTCACTACTTTAATCAATTCATCAGCTTAGATATAGTAATGCGATTTTTAAAACATGAGGCGGAGCTCCCTTTTTATTCATTCACTGAGGCAAGTACATATGTTAATACATCATCCAGCCCAGATTTGGGCGATAACAAAATACAACAACCTATTATCACCTCTCTAGTTGTGTCTCTATTCTATCCAGAAACTCCCTTAATCCTATTTATATTCTACATTATATAGATTTTTGGCCAAAGGCCAAAATATATCATTCAACCAATTACATAACCAACCACAGAATTTAGCTTTTCGGCCTTTAAACTTAGACAGTTAGCAAAATTGGCCATAGCCAATCTCCAACTTTCATTCTTCACAAATTTGATCTCAATTGCCTTTGGATCGATCTTATTGTCATGGTTGAATCTACTCGAAACGAGGTGACTCGATCTTGGCTGCCTTTGGATTGATCCTGCTGTCATGGTTGAAGCTGCTCAAAACAAGGGCGGTGATCAAGGAGGTTCGGATATGCTGCAAGGATTTGTTGTTCTCGCAATGGTGCAAGATCCAATCCTGCATTAGGATCAACGGTCACAGTAAGTACTCTAACTACCAAATAAGCATTGGAGATATCGATAATTTACAAAGAGTTATTAAAAGTAAGAAATCATGTAATAAATGATTAATTAATGCTAGGTTAAATTAAAAGTATGAAAAATAAAGTTTATAAGAAATATGTCACCATGCTTGGACTGGTGAAAGATGACGGTGTATAAGAGAGGTAAAACAATGGTAAATGGTTATCATTTAGGAAGGGAAAAATGGAAAAAAGAGAGAAAATTAGGGGGCTAATATCCTCCCATCCCTAAGTTGTTGTTTGTCCTCACATAACTCTTTACCTTTGCAAAAAAGACCTTCAAAACTTTGATCATTCCATCTCAATCTTTCTCTCGCATACTGACATCAACCTGCAATCTTTTAGACTTCTTCTTTTTGATGTTCTTTAGCTTCTTTGTCATCTTTTTAAGTCGCTTGAAACATTGCACAACTCAGTACTTCCAAACTCTAACGTATCTTTTCTTTTTCTGGATCTTCGAAGTCAATTCTCCTTTACTCTATTCTTTATCCTCCTGTGCTTTAGCTATGAGTTGTTCTAAGTTTTGCACTTGAAGCTCTAGTTCAACTACCCGAGAAGCAGGAGCTACCAAATCTTTTTCTTGTGGTTCTTCTTCTTGCACCGCTTGTTCTTCTCGCAATGGTGCAGAAGGGGATTCAACGTCCTATGGGGACTCTGGTTCTTTTCTTGCACTAGATTCTTTATTCTTTTTCTGGGGCTTTCTAATGAAATCAGCAAATGGGTTGTCATCTTCGCTCTACAAATTTTATTGCAGCCGCAAGGACTGATAGGTTGTCTTCTTCAGGGGTTTGTGCCTGTACTGGTGGTATAGAAGGAGTCTCTTCAATAGGTGCACTAGTTTTCTTCTTATTTGGAGATGGGGCTGTTTCTTCTTTTGATTTTTCAAGTCATTTCCTTTTTGCACATGTGCAAGAAGGACTCCCCTTTTCATTCTTACTTGGGCCCTTGCTTTTGCTGGTGGGGTCCATTGTCTCCTTTCCAGCAACTATCTTTTTATGTAGTTATTTTAATAGTGCCTCTCAGGTCATGCCTTTAACATCTGATTGTTTCTTGACCAAAATCTTGATCAGGTGGTGGTGATATAACTTCTTGTTGGCTTGGTCTGCCAGTCCGTCCCGCACACCTTTGGCTGTTTTTTTCCAAGCTCTTAAGCAAAAAATAAGGGAAATTCATCCTCCACCTGATGTGTTGGGTGGCTTCGAAATGCTGCAACATCCTAAAATGATATACAAAAGTGCAGGAGTACCCTTCCTCACAGGTTACGAATTTCTGTAGGATGAAAAGGAGGTCCTGTCATTGTCCCAGCAAGGCAATGCGTAGAACTCCTTCCTTCCAATATACCTCCATCTTCTTGTCGATGATGAAATGATGCCATCGCTTCCTTTCTAGTTTATGATTTTTAAACCACTACTCACCTATATTTTCCAAGCATGTCACTGCTGCTATAAACTCTTCAGTAACTTCAAATTTTAGAGGCCCAATTTTTACTTCGCCATTTTTGAAACTTCTGGTAAACTGTAAGGCCACTTCACTATCGTTCTCATCAAAATTTTGCAAGAACTAAAGAAATCCTGAGTCTCGCAATAGTGCAAGACTTTTTTGATACTCAATAGTGTGTTCTACCCTACTGAGAGATGAAGGTTCCATATGAACAGGTAGCATCAATGCATAACTAATATGAACAGTCGAGAATTTACATGCAACATAGGGAAAATTGGTTCTTATAGATAGGGATCCAACCTTCCACCATCCCTTCCATCTTATAACCTATTCATTCCGCTAAAATAGCTGTGGATGCATGACATCTTTGAGATCATGCCAGATTGGTACTTGCGGCAGCATTTTACCGGCCAGCTGAGGTAGTCATTATGAGTGAAGGACATATAGGATTATGGTAGAAAGGGACAATTATATCCAAGAAATGGTTAAAAGCTTCCACATTCCTTCATAATTCAAAAAATAACTTAGCATTCATAAAAAAACGATCATGATTCCTAACTTAAAAACACCTTGTACTTTAAATAATTCTCTCCTAGTTAATATGATAGCACAAGTACTCATCGACTAAGTGAAAGGAATTCTTATAAATTTTCATGATGACCCCTTTCCTATGACGTATATTATGAAAGGAACAAATTGTACTATGTTTCTGACAGGGTGCATGCTTGCATTGGTTTGCTTCCATGGCTTAAACTATGTTATTTTGGTGGTACCATTCTATTTGCATTATTATATAGGACAACATGCTTGCACTAGTGCAAGCATAATATCTAAAAAAAAGAATAGGGAATTTAAATAAAAGATAGTTTGGACTTCCAAGATGGCTTCCTCAACTTATACTGGAAATTTTCTTCATCCTTTCTTGATGCTTCAGAGCATATCCTTTTTCTCTTTGTGCATGATATCCTGCAATGAATTCATGAGGGAACAAAGAAGTGCGAAAAGGGAAATTTTATAATGGGAAGGAATTCTGTTACAATAATTCCAAGAATAGTACCACAAGAGGGGATAAACAGAAGTGGGGTAGGGAAAAAAATTCAAGGGCAAAGTGGGATTTTTAAGAAACGGACATGGTAAATTCAGAAGAATGTGGGAAGGTTAATCATTCTAGGATTGAAGAAGAAAACTGATGGAATATTACGAAAGTGGAATATGAAGAAAGGCAAAAAAAAAATTGGAAGGTCTGCCTGCACTGGTGCAAGAAAAATAAGTGCAATGAAAATTAAGTGTTACTTGAATAAAAATATCCATGCTAATTACCCCAATTGTATAAAGGTTGGTTCTGTTGAACCTACTTTTACTTGGTGGTCACTAGCATATCTAAATATCAAGAAACATTTTCTTTTTATTAGAAATTTTTTATCTTCCTACCAGCAAGTTGGTTTCCAGGTTGATCCTTCTGCAATCATGTCAGCGAACTAATTTTCATAATTACAGGAAAATGTGTTTTTTGTTTACCTTTTTAAAAAAAATGTATTATATTTTTTTTTAAGAGGAAGCAGAAGAATTCATGTTTTCAAAATGTTGCTATTACCATTCACCACTACTATCCTGAATTGTTCTTGGACTTGCTATGTAAAATCTTTCCTCATAAATGGCTAAAACTATTTCTTTAATCTGTGTCCATTTACAAAGAATATTGAATTTTGTCCATCAATATTTTTAACTTCTACTCCTCCATTCTTGAATACTCAGATCACTTCATAAGGTTCCATCCAACGTGTATGGAATTTCCCTTTAAAAATTTTAAATCTAGAATTATAAAGGAGCACCCAATCACCTGGTTGGAATTGCTTTTTCTCAATATACTTGTCATGCCACCTTTTGCGTTGTTGCTGAATTGGTATGCTCTGTTGAACAACATCCCTATGAAATTCATCTAACTCATTTAATTGGAGAAGACGTTGTTTTTGTGCCTCAGAGAGATCTAGTCCTAACTAAACTGTAGTTCTGAAAGTTTTGATCTGGAATTAAATCAGTAACAGAACCTGTCTACCATATACCAACTCATATGGTGTATGTCCTGTGCTATTTCTCCAAGTGGTTATGTATGCCCACAAAACTTTTGGTAATCTTTCAGCCTAGTCTTTCTGATGCATATTTACTATCTTTGTAAGAATGGACTCGATCACTTTGTTTGTGGATTCCACATGGCCATTTTCTTGCAGGCGATACGACGTAATTTCTTGTGCTAGATCTTGTATTGCTTCATCACACCCTATACCAGATTAGGAATAAACTGCAGACCATTGTTAGAAACAATTTCTCTAGGCACACCAAATATAGTAAAGGTTTAAGTAAAAGGAAAATCAACAACAAATTTTTCTCTAGCAAATGAAACAACTTTAGCTTCTACCCATTTTGTAACAAAATTTGTACAAACCAAGATATGATTTTTACTTAATAATGTTGGATTTATTGGCCCTATAAAATCAATAACCCATTTTTCAAACGGCTCATTCATAACTTGGGGAAATAAAGGCATTTCATTAGTTTGATTAGGCTGGCCCATTCGCTCACAGCTATCACATCACATGACATATTATTTGGCCTCCTTAAACAAGGAAGGTGAGGAGTAACCAGCACACATACTTTATATCCATTATGCTTATCACCGAAGTGGCCTCCTCAAGGTTCATCATGAGAAAATTTCAATATGTCAAACACTTCCTCCTCTCTTACACCTCTAGGGATAATCAGATCTGGACCAGTGTAAAAGAGATCTCCTTGAATCCAAGAGTATGCAGTACTTTTCTGAATAATATTCCGCTTTTCACGAGCAAACAAGTGGGGTGGTGTTTTCCCAATAACCAAGTAATTAGCAATGTCAGCAAACCATGGGGAATTTTTTGACATAGCAAAAAGATGTTCATCTGGAAAATCATCAGTAACAGGAGTTGCTTCACCAGAATTACCTAATATAGAAAGACAATATGCTACAAGATTAGATTTTCCTGGTCTATCAACAATAGTAATATTAAATTCCTACAACAATAGTAACCACCTAGTCACTCTACCACTATTCAATGTCTTGTTCATCAAATATTTAATTGCGGAATAACCAGTATGTACAAATACTTCATATCCTATAATATAGTACCTAAACTTATTAATTGCAAAAATTACTACTAAAAAGTATTTCTCTGTAACTGTATAATTTAATTCAGCGAAAGACAATTTCTTACTAATATAATAAATATCATAGGATTGTTTATTTTCATTTTTCCTAAAGTTGCGCCAATAGCCAAATCTGAAGCATGAGAGGAAATGTGAAAAGGCAGGGACTAGTTAGGACCTCTCAAAGCTAGTGCATGTACTAACTTTTCCTTCAATGTTTCAAAAGGATGTTGGCATTTTGTGGTCCAAGAAAATTCACTATCCTTAGCTAGAAGTCGAAAAAGAGGGGTAGCTATCTTAGAAAAAATTTCAATGAATCTTCTATAGTAATGAGCATGTCCTAAAAAGCATCTTACTTCCATTTGAGTTTTGGGTGCAAGAAGATGCAGAATGATTTCAATCTTTGTTGGATCAACCTGGATACTTTTACTTGAAATCAAATGGCCAAGTGACACTCCCTCTTTGCACATTAATCTACCTTTCTTGTCACTCAAGGCGAGATGGACTTCCTGAAAATGAAGAAGTACTTTCTTCACATTTTTGAGAGATTCCTCAAAAGAATCACCAAACACAGAAATGTCATCCATATAAATTTCTACAAATTCTATATCAGCAAAAATGGCCAGGACTACCCTTTGAAAGGTAGTTGGGGCATTACATAAACCAAAGGGAAGCACTATCTAAGAAAATGTACTCCATGGACATGTAAAAGTAGTTTTATCATGATCTTCAGGTGCAATTTGTATCTAGTTATAACCACTGAAGCTATCCAAAAATGAAAAATATTTCTTTCCTTTAAGGGTATGAAGCACTTGGTCAATGAAAGGGAGAGGGAAATAATCTTTGAGAGTGTCTTTGTTTAAATCTTGATAATAAATACAAGTATGCCATCTTCCATCTTTCTTAGGTACTAGCACTAATGGAGAGACCCACTGAATGTTGGAAATAAGATAGATAAAACCGACATCCAAGAGTTTTTGTACTTCTTCCTTTACAACAAATTCACAAGGTTCTCCTGTTGAGATGAGTCCGCATGTGAGCTAATATGAAAGGATTTACAAGGGCTAATCTCAACAAGAGTAGTACCAAGCTTAGGAGTACTCAAGGGGTTGGTCAAATGCAGTGGTACATAAGAATGCGAATCATGATTATCTTCAAAATCTAGGCTGAAAATCTAGCTCAATGGCTCAAGATTAAGCATAGTGTCTAGATTATTCAGGAAATTTCGAATCTCATCTTCTTGTGAAGACCCAGTATAATGATGGATAAGGGAAATGGGTTGAGTCTCCTCATCACTGCTTTGATCAAACCATAAAGTATCTCGAAGGTTCTGAATGGATCTGGCAGAGGGGGTATAAGGTAACTTTCTTCCTAAAATCTCCGTGTGAAATATACATATCACTGGAATGACATCCAATATATGCATTGGCTCTAGCATACCTGGGTTCTTTAGATGAAGCATAATGAAATCAACAGGTATTCCCAAGAATCGAATGAGATGATCACATCATCTAATATTCCTTCTGGCTTAATTTTAGATCTATCTTCTAATTCGAGAACAATGGGATTAGTGTGAAGATGAGATAACCGAAGTTGATCCATGGTTTGCTTAGTCATGACATTAATGGTGGCCCCTAGGTCTATAAGAACATTAGAGACAAGGACATTACCAATCTGAACTGAGACAACAGGGTTTCCTAGATCAATATATTTTTCCATAGACACACATCCCATCATCAACTCTCCTGCCCTACCAAAAAATTGAATGGTTTGGGTTCCAATATCTTCCTCCCAAGTTTCTTGAGATATAGTTCCTTAATAATCTTGGTACAAATGGGAATCTCTTTGATGGCTTGAAGTGAAGGTATCTTAATGAAAAGATTCTAAAGCTCTGATGCCAAGCTAGTCTCAGAAATAGGCTCACTTCTTTCCATTACTATCCTCTCTAGGATGGGAGGCTGGTTGGAAAAAGATGGAAAGGATTCAGAGGGTAAGGGCTTCTTAGTGACATATTTCAGAGAATGATTAAGAGTTTCCTCTTCTCCTTTCTCTTCAACAATCAATCTAGGTTGTTTCTAATTTTCTGATGTTACAGTCCTTCCCAATCTTAATTGAATATCGTGAACCCCAACTGGAATAGACTGGTACTCGAATGGTAAAGGTGGGTTTGTTACATAGATCATTTGCACTGCTTTATTAATGTTAGGATTGGGCATAGGTTGAGCAGGAAACTGATGAAGTCAAAAAGGTGGAGGTAAAGGTAACAATGGAGTAGACTGACTCAGAATTTGAGGCATTGAATAAGGTGTATGTGTATATGGATATGATTGCATGGGTGGCAAGTAGGAATACGGAGAATGAGTTGGATCTCTCCAACCTTGTTGCCATGGTTGAGAAGGTTGCACATGCTCATATTGATTCCCATACTTCCACTGCTGATTAGTGGTAGGATAAGAATATGCATGTGAATTAGAACCAAAATAGTGTGGAGAAAATTCAGGAGCCATACCTCCACCTACCTGAGGCAAATTCCTTCTTGCTTCCATAGCATACAAGTATTCAGCTTCAGGTTGTCCCTATGTAAATACAACTTTAAGTCTTGGTATAAAGGGACATTTTTCAATGACACGGTATTCTGCACAAATAGCGCACTTATTAGTTTCTTTCAAATTAAGAGGACACTCTTTAGGAGGATGCTTGTCTCTACATTTAGGAAAAAAAATACATAATTACTCTTGTTCCTTCATGAGTTTTTGTTGAAATTTTAAAGACTCCATCTATTCGGTAACATTATTCATTATATCAATTTTTATGTTTTCCATTTTATTTTCTAGTCCAATAATCATAGCATCAGTAAATTCAGTTTTTCTATTTCTATTCCAAGTTCCTCTACTAGATCTATACTAATTTCTTGAAAATTTTCTACATAATTCACAAATTTGTTCAAATGTTTGTTGACAAATATCACCTTTTCCTAACAAATTTAAATTATTTCTAGCATTATTAGTAAGTCCTCTTAAGAAAAAGGTTCTAATAGTAATGGAATCAAGCTTAAGTTTCGACCTTCGTAAAATATACATAAATCTTTCTAGGTAATCTTCAAGAGTTTCATCATCATCCTGTATGATCGTAAAATTCTCATCCTGCATGTCCCGAGTTTTGCAATATTCTTGGTATTTAGACAAAAACACTCTCTTCATCTGGTCCCAAGAGGCTATAGTGTTTCATCCTAACCCCATAAACTAGTGTAGAGCTAATTCCTTGAGAGTAATAGGAAATAATCTTCACTTCTGAGTGTCAGTTGAATAATCATAACTTCTACACAGATTATCAAACTCGAATAGAAAAGATTCATGATCTTCATGAACTTTACAATGGAAATGAGGGATAGTTGATGGTGGAATATTCTTCATTTGCACCAAAGTATCAATGTCCACAATTGGAAACACAAAAGTGGATTGTTCCCTACTTACCTGGTTTTCACTAGTCCCTTCCACATGATATTCATGGTCCACCATTGTTTCCATTTTACTTGAACCACCCTCAACAAGATGAACCACAGCTAAGCTGTTGTCACCAGAATCTAGGTGGATTGTTCCTGTGTGACAGGTTTGAATTGGATTGAGCTTCCTACTTATAGAAGGAAACCCAATACGAGAATTATTTTCAGAATTCTCTCAGCCCTTAGTGGGCTTCGAACCCTTACTTTTTCTAGGCATTCATTTAAAAGAAATAAAGAAAAATAAAAAACAACTTCTAATAAAAATGTTGTCAGAAATCAATTAACACCAATAAAATTTCTTCAAAGAAGCTTTTCCAAATAATACTACAAAAACAAATGAAAAATTACCTCTATTGTATAATCCAAAAATTCTTACCAAATCAAATCGTCTCCCCGACAATGATGCCAAAATGTTGGGTGCGGGAATTACACTTAGGCAAACTCCTAAACACTTAATTTATCAACCCGGGGGATCCGTAAACTTAGAGAAAAAGCACAGGCAATGCCAGAGAGGGTATGAGTCTTTCTAATATAAATCCCAACTTTCTTTAAAGGAAAGATTGTAGAATCAAACTAAAATGAGAAAAAGGCAACTTGAACCATCAAGATAATCTAAGACTTGAACAAGGAAAAATGCATTTGCAAGAGGGAATTAAAAATAAAGGAAAATCACTCAAGCTAATTATTGTTTAACTACTGAGTGTGTGTTTTTTCTTTCACAGTTTCATTAGGTGGGCCCTTAAACTTGTTCCTTTAGAGATTTCCTTCTTGCACTAATATTTCCTATACTATCGGAGTCTGCCTGCACTAGCGCAGGAATAGAGATTTATGAAAAAGGTATAAATGGTGTCTTTATTGAAGGATTTTTACTTCCTACAAGGGCTTGAACTTTTCCATGTTCAAAGCACTTAGATCCTGTGGCAAGAAACTAGTTCTTGCACCGGATTAGAGCTTCTTGCACTTAGCATTTAATTCTTAAAATGAGTGCTTAATTATTGCAAGTGCTATTATATTGTTAAATCAATTGCACACATAAAAAGTGAATGTTTTTTATATTGGCAGAGTGCAGGAATAAAGAAACAATCCATATACATTTATATTGTCATAATAATCTAATGAAAGAAAGAAGATTGTTGAAAGTAGACTAAGAAGGCTTGCTGCATCACACCTACGTGTATTGGTGCAGGTTCATTTCTCCTGTTTGGACTAGATGGTGAAAAGCAATGAAATAGAATTATAGAAATGGAGATATCACACCAATGGGAACTGGTGCAGGGTTATTTTTCCTCCTTGGACCAGGCAAGGAAAACCAATCAAACAGAATTTGTAGAAATGGAGATATCACACCAAAGTGCATTGGTGTAGGGTTATTTCTCCTGCTTGGACCAAGCTAAGGAAAACCAATATAAAATCAAGTGCACGAAAAAGAAATTTAGCTACTTCACACAACGGATCCACTTTCACTCAAATAGGAATGTATGTTCTTGAAATTGAATCACACTTGATAATATAAACACAAATTACAAGAAATAGGAAGTGGTGCAAACGTGTTGGGTTGGTTGGGCCCTAGCCAACCAGCACATTTCCCCTTTAAGTAAAAATGTTGTGCACTACTTTAATCAATTCATCATCTCAAATACAGAAATGTGATTTGTAGAAAATGAGGCAGAGCTCCCTTTTTATTAATTCATTGAGGCAAGTACATATGTTAATACATTGCCAAGCCCATATTCGGGTTATAGCAAAATACAACAACCTATTACTGCCTCTCTAGCTCTATCTTTGTTCTATCCAAAAACTCCCTTAGTCCTATTTACATTCTACATTATATATATCTTTGGCCAAAGGCCAAAATATATCATTCAACCGATTACATAACCAACCGCAAAAGTTTAACTTTTCAGCCTTTAAACTTAGACAGTTAGCAAAATGGGTCGTAGCCAATCTTAGTTTTTTCTTCACATATTTTATCTCGGCTTCCTTGGGATTGATCTTGCTATCATGGTTGAAGCTCCTCAAAATAGGGTGATTCAATCTTGGCTTCCTTTGGATCGATCTTGTTGTCATGGTTGAAGTTTCTCAAAACAAAGCAGTGATTAAGGAGGTTCGGATCCACTGCAAGGATTCGTTATACTTGCAAGGGTGCAAGATCTGATCATACACTAGCAGCAGCAGTCACGATAAGTACTCTAACTAAAAAATAAACATTGGAGATATTGATAAGTTACAAGGAATGATTAAAAGTAATAAATCATGTAATAAATGATTAATTATTGCTAAGTTAAATTAAAAGTATGGAAAATAAAGTTTATACGAAATATGTCACCATGCTTGGACTAGTGCAAGATGAGGGTGTATAAGAGAGGTAAAAAAACGGTAAATTCTTATCATTTAGGAAGGGGAAATGGCAAAAAGAGAGCAAATTAGGGGGCTAACAACTGTCAATAGACTGGGATTCATACATAGAAATAGTAGCCCATGGTGTGTGGGTTGCTTGGCCATGTTTTACAGGTGAGCATAGCACAACCAAGAAATTACCATGAACACATTCAGAGAACCATGTGTAAGATATATCGTTGAGTTCGAAGATGGTGGATCTTGGAGCTTGGAGGTGATAGAACCCTCACAGAGTCATTGTAATATGACAAAGAGCATATACAGTCGTTAAAATTATCATACAACTACATGAGTTCAACCCAAGCCTTAACACATAGACATCGAATGTTCCTAACACCACTCAAATGGATTTTAAGAAATTCCAGTTGTATGATTAGATAAACATAAAGTGGATATCATTCAGGCATCAGTGCTCAAGCTTCGAGCAAGTGACAGGGAACTGGATGCACTGATCATGTTATTGTATTCCTCATGTGCTACTGGGGAAAGTACCTATTCTTTTCAAAACCGATTAGAAGGTTTCTCATTCAGGATGTACACTCATACTACTATTTCTTCTTTTTGAATGCTGCCTTTAGGAATGTTTATCACAAGTGTGGTGGGATCGAGGAAAAGCTCTTTCAGTTTGATTTTCCCAATGGGATGCATGGGTGAAAGCGATAATGCATGATGTGTAGATAGGGCACTTGATTCCACGCTCTCGATGAAATCAACGTAAACTTCTTCTCTCCTTGGTAATGAAGGTTATCCTTATTCCACATATGCAATCTATTATCTGGTGAAACATTAGAAGGAAAGAATGCTAGAAAAAGCTCATTGCATCACTTGTATATGTATGGGATACATTGAACCTTATTGTGGCTTGGGAAACACCTAAGCTTGACCTCATGAAATGATCTAGAGAGGTGCAAAACCAACCTTTTTCTTACGGATATAGAAATGTATCCATGATTGCATTGGTGAAAGTGGGAAAATATTTAGAGATAAAGGAAATCAGCGTATAAGCCTTACCAACATAGAAGCAGTGGCTTTCATATTGATTTTCTATTTTCTTGGAAGAAAAGAAAACGAAAAAAAAACACACCTTTCAGGTTGTTCTGAAGCAAAGTGATCCATGATCGTGTGAGTGGATGATGTATTCCAGTTTCGATTCTCCCTTGAGCATAAATACGAGAGAAAATGTATACTTCGAAGATGGGTTGGGTAGAATTTTCTAGTTATTTTTTTAGTTCGTGAAGAGATAGCACAACACAACAACTGGTTGTGCTTGCAACTGCCCAAGATAAATCAACAACGAGTTCCAAAAAATCAAATACTCAATATTTCTTGTAGTAAAATTTTGAAGGATTCAAAGAGTGTATGGGTAGTGATTACGGTCTTACGCTGCATGAAACACATGAAATTTTATGTTTAATCTCATTTGAACTGTAGATTGCCACTAAAAAATTTCTAAGCCAAGGTCCTCTCAGTTAGATCGATTATTTTGCAGCAACCAATTCATGTGCTAGGGGAATATATGTGTTGTGATCATCGATGTCACCAAATAAGTTTCAATAATAGCCTGGGAAGAAATGAAGGAGGGATTCAAGGATATTATTTTATCTATTGTCTGCGATAAACATGACGTTGTCAATTAGGACTTCAATACGAAGCCAATGGGTCGAACATCGAACCCTGCTCCATAATCTAATTTGTTGTGTTTCAAGGATTTCGATGGACTTTCTTTGGTAAATTCTGAGCCAGAATATCAATGTTATTGAGTTCTAGTCTATGCTTTTTTTTCCAATGATTATCTTAAGTGCATTTTAACATTTCTTTTAGATGTTGGAATGACCATCGTTGGAAATATTGGACTTCATTTAAGCCATAGTTCTGTCTTGATTGGAAAGCATGGGAGTATATTGATGGAGGTTATGTTTGAACCATTCCAAGTTGTTCATTCTACCCAACCTTCTGTAATTTAATGTATTCTTTTGAGACAATTTGGGTGAAAACTAGTACATTTTGTGGAATTTGAGGTGAAAACAATCCACAGCCTTGTGTTCGATGTTAAAGAAGTCCATATTCTTAACTTCCAATGGAAAATAGATCAAAGAACCTAGTTTTATGTGATTTAAATAATCATTTCCAACAACTAAGGCCAAAACTTTGTACATTTTGTGAAATTTATGTTGAAAATAGTGCATAGTGTTCTGCCTGATTTTAAATGAGCCTATATTCCCAAAGTGTCAGTGCAAAGTAGATTGGAATGGATGATTTATATTCATCTAGGATTTCTGAAGGAAGCTAGACTCTGAGTGTTGCAGGCCTATGTGATTGCTTATGTTCAAATTCATTTTCAGGAAAGTAGTAGGATTGGAGTAATTATAATGGAGAAATGTGATATTGTCAAATGAAGCAACAAGTTCTATGGCACAGGTGCACAGAGAGTTTCGGTGCAAGACCTTCTATTTCGACTATGCTATTAGGTTTATTTTTAGGGTATTTTTGAGGTTGTCGAAGTTCTTATAAATTATTGTGGGCCATTTGTTGCGATGGCCACAATACGTCGTTGGAAGCATATATTCTAGAATGTTTTGCACTCTATCATGTTAGCTTCTCCATATGAACCTTCATTCTAGATTATATTGGCAGAAGTCTTGCAATAGTGGTCTTGATCATCAGGTGTAGTCATAGGAGATTTTTTAATTTTAAAGAATTATTTTTCAATGTTGCAATGAAGAACCTACCAAGAATGCCAAGGACAGCTAGCAGTCTCGTGCTTCATATGGGACAATTTATGTTTCATGGAGCTTCAATTTTTGTTATAGTGTCTCGCAATAATTTCTCAAATTATACAGCACTTTGGATTTTATTGCAATGTTAAATTGTGTACTAGAGGAAGCCAATTAATAGAGGAAGTTGTTTAATAATTATGAACATGGACATGGTTTGGTTTTCTTTTCCAATTAATCTGCAAACTTAGTTAAGAATTGATGTTCTTATTCTATCCTAGTTGGATATTCTTGAATGGGATGTACATACATGGGTGTATGAGACATTTATTAAATCTAAATGTAATCATCATTGCAAAACAAATGATACCTATGTTTAACTTGAAAAACATTCATGCCTAAGACGAGGGTACATGAAAAATCAGTATGGTACCTACAGTTCCAATTATCTATGATGTACATTGATACTAGTTAGCTAATCCTACATGTTAATTATAAGAAGGGACCTAGAAGAAATTTGTGAGGTGCATATGATGATGCATGCCTTTCTCCGAGTTGGGAGTTTATGCTCAAGTAAAGAGGCATTGTACTTACATGCTTGTGATAACCATAAAGAGCATGTGTCTTTAATGCATCAAATAGTTGAGTTAGTGGTAAGTGGAATAGGGGGTAACTGTTATCACACTCATTAGAGCTATCCTACTTATGATAACATCTGCATGGACGATGATTTGTAAGCAGAAATAATTCTAGGTTGAACATATATGAATGGGTGAGACCTATTTTTCAAAACTTGACATTAATATGTTTAATATGGAACACAGTATGCTTCTAATGGATAAATATTTATACATTAAATCACTATGTATAAGGATTTCCATAAATAAGCAAAGTTAATTCTAGTTTGTCTTCGTAGGATGATTTTACATGTAAATCACCAAACTAGTCATATGGATTATAGTTTTGGAAGCAAAGGTAAAATACATATATGCATGATAGCAACTAGAGAAAAACTTGGGCAAAATTGGTATTGTGCATAATGAAGAGAAATTAGAAAAAAAATTCTTAAAACCTCTAACAAAAACTATAACATGTATCAGTTAAATAATTGTGTGGAAAACTATATTAGGTAACAAATTTAAATAAGTATTGTTGAATAAAAACAAATATCACCTAATACCTAGAAGGGATATTATATAATGGAGGAAATCCATGGTTGTAACTAGCTTAATTGTTGTACATGTTGTTACCATAGTTGGTTAAGTAGCCATTAAGATGAACATGTTGGATAGAAGCATGCTTAATATCTATGCATGTTAATGAGTTATAGGAACTTACCATGCAAACACGTGTGTGAAGGATTATAGACTTGAAAGAGCATTGTATTTATTGAATGGTATTGATAGCCTCTTACATGTTGAGTCAATTCTCAACAATCATAAAGATATTAGTTACACCAATGCCTATTAAAGGGGAGTACGTTCTGTAGAAGGAAAGAAAGTGATTGACCTGATGATAAATTGCATGTTTTGTTGCTTATATGTTGGGCATAGTTGTGATCTGCAAAATCAATGGCATGATGTGTTCAATGTTTACATATATGCATAACATGTAGGAATTTTGTTTTTCCTACATGCAGGGGATTGAAATTGATTGAGATATATTGAAGTTATATATTGGGAAGGTTATATGCCAATAGTAAATAGGAAAGTATGCATGACTATGTTAGGAGTCATGTTAGACAAAGAAATTGGAAGTTATTAATCTTACTAACAGGAAAAATATTTGAACCAAAAATGTGTAGCATCCAATAAGGAGAAAATACCTTAAACATGAGGTTGTTCAATTTTGTTAAAATTAATAACAAGTAATGCAAATGGTGGAAGATAACATTACTTGAGTGGCATACAAAACTAGACAATGATTCTTGTCAGAGATTAAACTAAGGTCACCATGCTATAAAAATAACTGATAAATGGTATAATTACTAGAAAAGTATTCGACGAAACTAAATGATGGTGAGATCTTGTATAAACAATATATAACTATAAAAATTGTGGTCAAATTAATCCTTTGATTAATGCGCCTCCTTACAATGTGACTCATTTTTCGGTTGGAAGAAAGTATGGTTAAAGGGGAAATGTAACTCAAACTAATTTCCAAAACATGTGCATCTTTTGAAGGATATGTATAATGGAACTTATAAGTATCCTTGAGTGAAAACCATAGTAATTTGTGAAGTAGCACAAATGGTATGAACCCTTGGTCAATTAAATGATATTTAGCAATCTATTTAAAATAGATTCATATCATAATTTGTACCAAGAAGTTTCGAGAGGATCTCCTACCTCATTGCATTGATAAGGTGTATAGACAACATAAGGAAATGTTGCATGATTGAACTAAAAATTCATAAACGGATAACTCTGCTTTTCGAAAAGGGTGATTTAATGTTAATAATGAGCTAACATGTTAATACTGTCAGGTCATAAACACTTACAACTACAAGGAGTGTAGGATTGTAAGTAGAAAAAAAACATTCATGTATAACTATATGAAGTTATGCATGGTCAACAAGATTTTGAAGCATAAATAGGGCTACAGTAAAACATACAAGGTGAATCAATGGGCTCATGAATATTGAATTTCAATAGCTATGAATTAATAATCTGCTTTAGAACATTAAGCGGAAGTTATTTTTAAGAGGAAACTATGCATGGATTCAATAATATGCGATTGATATTGTAACCATATGACATCTAGAATTAATTTACACATGACATAAAAACATTTTTACTTACATAGATGAACCATGAAAATGAATGTTACTATTATACTAACATGGTGAAAAAAAATATGTGGATAGATTTTATGTCATGCAGGTGATACCATGAGGATGGTATTATAAGTTGTACTATAGCTGGACTATGTACAGCAGTACATATGGGACGATGTGACTACATATGCTACAAGGGTGAAAAATAAAATGTGTATTGGTGTGTATAGCATACCTTGTGTGCAGGTATGCAGTAGTCATTGAATGGATGTGTGGAAGGTAAACAATCATGCATGTTAGCCAAAAGAAGGAAAGTAAGTTTAGTACAAGTAACTATGGTTAATCGTAGTTTTTTGTACATCCAAATTGAATAAATATATGTATATGAAATGTGAAATAATATGTTATAACTTTGCAGGAATATTAATGTGAAAATATGATAACTGATGTATTTTATGCAGAGAGACTACAAGAAGTAGGTATTCGACAAGAACACAAAGGATTTAAAGATTGAAAGCATAGGACATGCATTCTTCAGATAAAATAAATGATAACAAATAGCTACTTTAATGATAACAGATGGTGATATTTATCATAGTTAAACTTTGCACAGATAAATTCTCACAAATGGTTTGAGAAAAATGTGTGAGAGGTAGCTATGGAAGGAGAGATGTTGGGAGAACTCCTTGAGACTGATGTAGCTATCAAAGGAGAGATGATCAGAGCACTCATTGTAGAAGATCCGAAAAACAAACACTGTAAAAAGTTATAAGTAGATTCCAAATAATCTAAATTTTTTCAAGTTTGGCTAAACTAATGTTGGCATATGTAGCCCTTGGGGGATTTGTCCTATTTGATGTTCCTACCTTGTTGGAGTAATGACTTGGATACATCAAAAGAAGAAGTAATCCCAGGAGAAATGTGATGTATTAGGTACTACTTTTTTCTTTTGTATTAGTTGCTAGAGCAACAAGTGTATGGTAAGGGAGGTTTCACTCATCCAAAAACATTAATTAGCCCTCAGCCAGCATGACATATAAAAATTTATAGTTATAAATGAATAATAAATATTATAGTTATATAAAGTCACAGTTATATACACATAAAAAAATATGTACATGCTACCATAGTAGCAGAAAATGACATGACCCCAATCACCATCACAAGGAAGAACTATACACAAATTATGCTGCTTGAAAAAATAACAGTACAAGAGGAGATATAATTGTAAGCATGAAAAAAATTGTATGATATAACAATGGTTACAACCTATATACACAAGTGTGTTAAGTCCTTTAAAACCTACAAACTACAAGGAAAATAAAAATAAAATAAAATATGTCCAAACAAGTGAAAGGGACTGCAATTCTTTGACAAGAAGCACCATAATCTTTCACATCTAGTTTTTCAAGGCATCTAAAAGTCAAGTCCCCATGGAAATTCCCTCAACTTGTAAAGGAAATATTCATTAAATTTTTTTACATGATATGAGTCATACTTGTATGTGACAAAAGAAGGAGAAGAGGTGGAGTTCCATGTAGACAAAAGGTCCATTAATCTCTAGAAGGAGGATCCTGAACAATGGAAATTATAGGCAAGGGTCACAATAAAAACAGGTTCATGTGGACACATACCCAAGGTCGTAGATAATAAATAATGTAAAAACAGCTTAGATAATTGAGGCACAACAAAATATCCTACTCTACATAGATGCCTTACAATTACAAGTTGAATAAATGGAAAAAAGGTTTAGTAAATTGGGAGATAAAGTAGTCAATCTAGAGTGGAAAATGCGCAAAAGGAAGAATAATTTCCAATAAAAGCTAATGAGATATTTATTTCTCAATATTCATACACAATATATTTCTTTTGGAAAGATAATTTTTTATTCCAATTAAGTCAAAGTCAAACCAATTCAATAGACTGATCATAAACTCACAATTTATACCGATAGTTTTAATATTTCGGATCGTGCAGTAAGTCTACAACTTGGGCCACTACAACATGTGTCAGAGAGAGCTAGGGAAAAGTGATGAGCCCCAAAAATGGGTAATTATATGGGCTCATTTTTCCTCTTAATTCGACTTAATCTACCATTCTCATTAGTTTAATGCATGTTTTTGAATATATTTATGCTAATAGAGTGAATTGGGTTAGTCATTTTGCCATGTAGTCTAATGTGTGCTTTATGCAGATTTTTTGGCCAATTTTGGACAAAGTCAAGGGATTTATGAGAAAATGGTAGAAAATACTCAAGGGAAACAAGGAAGAGGATTTGTACGGGGTTGTTTCCTTCATTTATGACACCTTTCCTTGAATCCTCCATCAGCAACTCAAAGCACAAAGGTCCATATTCCAAGGGACAGTCGAGCAAGTAAAAAAGGACTCTTATTTATCTCCAGTTCTCTGAAGCTGAGCTCCTTGATTTTGAGAGGACTATTGGAGGAATCCATTTATATAATTAAGGGGGCTTAGAGCCTCAATAGGTTAGCTAGCCATTAATAGAATTTTCGCACTTTTGTGCAGCACTTGTTTAGCTTATTTTCGAGTTCCTTTTTTAGAACAGTTTATGTAATGTGACTATTATTTTTGATAATTAAGATGAAATATTTTTTGATCCAGCACTGATCTCTTCGAGAGGGCTGAAGCTATTGGGTTAGAGCCCAACCCAAGCTTCCCAGCACCTCTTTCTGTGTACTTATATATTTTTACTTTAGTTCTTGAGTTAAATTTTGTTATATAGATTCATTTTACTTTGTTTAGATTAGGTTGTTTTTTACGGTTTACATAGTTGTGTTTGTTTCAGTTGCTCAAGTAGGTTAATGCAGTGATAGAATAGGATTCAAAAAATCCAATAGCAAGCCCTAATCTCCTTTCTCCCTTTCTGGGACTATGATCTGAGGTCAAGGCACTACTGTTGCCACCAAAAACACAGTTTTTCTCTTCAACGCAACTACTAGTGTGATGAATTGATTCGGAAAGATTGATATATTGATTCAAATTCAGTTGCCTAGATGTTTTCCTATTCTTTTACCATATATCTCTCTGCATGCTTGTTTGTTCAAAGGTTATTGTTCATCATTTTCTGTTTGTAAGTCAGAAATTAGGTCAAGCTAGAGTAATTTATGTTTTCATGGTATAGTTAGTCCTTTCTCTGATCATTTTTTGTAAGTAGATGTGCAAATCTCTTACACGGCACTTCAACTCACCATACATCCATAAAGCAGCTATAATTAGCTAAATTCTCACAAATTTCCCAAGTCATTCACAACATTTCGCCAATCTGCCCCAATTTTCTGCTTTTTCTCCATAAGCTTCCCTCTTGCCATTTAAACAAATCCAGCCATCATGTTATTTGTTTATATTCCTTGACAAGCTCCAGACACCTCAACACCTTCACCTAGACTCTAGTTACCCTTTCTCAAGATTTTTCCACCTTCAAATCTCTAAAAATAGCTCTCAGCTTCCTCCTGTAGATCCTCTTGTAGACCCCCTGCAGCCTCATGTAGAATTCCTTGTAAGTGGCTTTTCAAAATCCGATTGCAATAGAAGTCTTCAGAATGGTACTAGGGGCTTCTTAGGACCTCTCCATACCATCTTCCACCTCTGCAAAAGCCAACTCCATCTTCCTTCGCCACCAAACCTCAGCACAATCACAACCATATAGATCACAAGCATAATAATTCCACATAAAAACACTCAAAAGCACGAAAAGATGTTTTATTCTCATTTCTTTTCAAAAGTAGCTTGAATAAATGAAATTTACCTTTCCAATAGTTAATGACACTCATTTCATCAGTTTTCATCTCTTTTCCTGTAAAAGTAGGGTTAGTAGGTAAATTAGGGTTTGTTAGGGTTTGCGTTACATTTTAGTTTTCCTTATCTTTCTGCAAATAGAATCTTCCCTATATAGTTAGATTTGTTTCATCACAGTTAAAAGCTTCTTCTGAGAATTCATAGAAGTTGGCTTAAGCTCCTAGCAATCTCGCACCAGCTGACCAAGTGATAGCCTGTAGTAAGAGCTAGTACTTGTGCATACAACACCATCGCTTCCAATTTTGTAACAAACTACCAGGTTGATAAAAGTAAAGTAGGAAGCCCCAGGAGTTGCAACATTATTACTGCAATACTGGTGCTCACCACTTTTTGGCGTCGTTTCTAGGTAAGCATCAGAGTATTTTGTGATTACTTCTTTCTTCTATTTTCTACTGCAACATTCTGCTAAGTAGTTTATTTCAGCAAAAGTAGAGTAGTTGTTTCATTTCAATTCCACAATTTCAATTTTGCAGAAGTAAATTATACATTTCCTGCTTTCATTTCAATTCTACAATTTCCATTTCAGCAAAGTAAATTAGGCATTTCCTGCTTTCATTTCAATTCTGGAATTTCGATTTCATAAAAAGTAGATTAGCCCTTTCAATTCTGCAATTTCCATTTCAGCAAAAGTAGATTAGAAATTTCCTCACTTTCATTCCAATTCTACAATTTCCATTCCAGCAAAGTAGATTAATTATTTCCTTACTTTCATTTCAATTCTATAATTTCATTTCACCAAGTTCATTTCAGTTAGTTGCAAATTTTTGTTCAATCCATTTCAGTTTTGCAGGTACAAGCAGAAATAAAAACGAAAATCACCCAATAAGAGATTTCCTTTCATGCCTCATAGGAAAAGAGATAATTCAGGGAAATTCCTACCCAACACCCCCATCGCATCACAAAGTCACCCTTCTCTCTTCTTTGGTGGCAGTTATCCAGAAGAACCTATAAGTGAACCACCAGAGATATACAAAGATCCTATAGCAGAAGAAGAGCAAGAAACCATTTATCCTGAGACCATGGCTGAAAACATAAACGATGGAGGGAATGGGGAAATAGTAGAGGGCACCTTTCCCATTCGAGAGACCAATGGGGACACTAAAATGAAGAACAGAAGCCCTTCAACCTTACCTCACTTCCATGGGTTGACTACCGAATATCCTGATACCTTTTTGTTTGAATTTGCGGTTATTTGTCGAACCTATGACTATGAAAAATATGAGCAGAAGTTGAAACTATTTCCTTCTACCCTCAAGGATGTAGTATTGCGCTGGTTCATGGGGTTACCTGGAAACAACATCATAACTTGAGCTTAGATGTAGCAAGCATTTAATAAAAGATAATGGGACTACTGTAGGTCAAAGGATACCAAGGAATAAATCCTTCGAATGACCATGGGAAGTGATGAATCCTTGGAAGATTATGAAGAAAGGTTTCAGCTTAGTTATAAGAGGGTCAGGTGCACACTTGACCCCAAATCCCTGAAGTTGGTCCTGCTCAGAGGAGTCTCGGAAGACCTTCTTGATACTCTCCATTTGTTGGTTGGAGGGGACATCTAACAACTACCTTATGAACACATAAAGATTGTATTTATAAACCATTCTAGAGCAGCGAGAAAGAGAGGTAGGGGAAGTCAACCTCTACGCAGTACATCCTCATCCAGCTCATCACTTAGAGGAGAATTTGGGAATCTGTTGGAATATTTTCAGAGCGAGATGATGTAGAATCTTGCCATGCAAATGGATACCTTGCATATCAAAAGGAAACAAGACGAAGCAGAAAGGTCCTTGGCCATTTTTTGTCCTAGGTGCATGAGAAGGCATCCTAGGAACGAATGTCCACTGAACTCTATAGGAGTGTGTTCAGTCTGTGAAGAATACTATTCTACGAATTAGTTCCCTTCCTTGCCCGGACTTAAAGTTGCATAGTAGGGGACCGAAGGAGCCACTGTACCACTCTATTTCATGAAACAAAAGGAGGCCACATGGGTCGAGACCTTACCAACAGGGAATGCAAGGGACATCCCATACATATTACAACCCCAATCAAGCCACTTCCATGCCTTCTTGGGCTCCCCTTGCTCATCCTTCCTGGTCCACACCGCTTCCTTGGTCATATCCATCTCAATACCATGCTAGACTAGTTGCTCATTCATTTCACTTTTATGCTCAGCGACAACCTCAGTGGAATGCACCGCATTAGCGATGGAGGCCCTAGTACAAATCTCCTCCCACTCTTTTGCCTCTACCACCTGCTTGACTGCAACCATTGCCTCCTGATCCACCAAGGCAACCCCAAATACTTGCTCAACCGAACCCGAACCTGAATAATAGACAAGCCCAACAGGTACATAGTTGGGAAACATCATGCCCGACCTATGCTATGGAGATTCAGGAGATTAACCTATGGTCTGGGAAGGTTCTCCCAGATAACGAGCCTCCCCCTAAGGATGATGAGGAAGAAAAAGAGGAAAGTGAACCAAAATCCACTCCACCCTTTCCTGAGAGATTAACTGGAACAACACAACCTACCCTAGAAGAAAATGAACTTCTGGGAGGATTCAAACAATTATGTGTAAAGATACCACTTCTCTAATCTATAAAAGATGTGCCTATATACAACAACATGATCAAAGAGAAGGGCTTTAGGCACCGAGGCAGGTCCAGGAGAGATGCTCCAACTATCAATGTCATAGGACAACTGTCTGACCTAATGTTGGAGTAGGTAATCTGTACAAAATATCTAGACCCTGAAAGCCTTGTAGTCGATGTCCCCATCAATGGAACCATAATCTCCCATACCCTGATTTATCTAGGGGCTGCCATTAATGTGATGACCAAGGACACTATGCTCAAGCTCAACCTTCAAGACTCCCTGAGGAAGACCACAAAAATACTACTATTAGCAGTCCGCTCCATCGTGACCCTTGAAGTGATTGTGGAAGATGTAATGATCTCCATCGATTCTTGGGAGTACCTTGTTGATTTCTTGGTTCTCCAACTAAAGGCAAAGCTCATCGGGTATCCTCTCAAACTGGGAAGACCCTGGTTGGATATTTCAAATGCCTACATCAATTGCCAAGCTGGGAACATCACAATCAAGAATGGACATATGTCCAAGCAGCTAGTCCTATATCCTCCTGCCCAACCTTTTTTAGAACATGATTTACCTCTCTAGTTGGAGGAGGAAGATGAGGATGAAGTCTATTCTACACCATTGTATGTATTGGAAGCTACCATGGGGGGTGGGGGGCCAAAAACTGAGGATAATCTTATTGAAAAATTGATTCAAAATCTCCCTCCCACCAAGTGTGTTGCCATTAGAAGAGATGGTGGAAGAAACCCAAGCCAATCCTTTAGTTGATCTCTGTGTGGCTGACCCGACCTCTCTCCAGGTTAAGAATATGGAATTCAGCCCAGAAAGAACCTTGAAGATAAACTCATCCCTATCCTGCTCTTAGGAGAGAGAACTATGTAGCTTATTAAGAAACCAATTGGATGCTTTTGATTAGAGCTATAAGGAGATGAAGGGAGTGCACCCTTCAGTCTGTACTCATCACATTTACATTAATGAAGATTGCAAACCAGTTAGGTAGCCTCAAAGGAGGATGAATCCAACCCTTAAGGACATTGTCAAAGAAGAACTGCAAAAGTTACTAGATGAAGGATTCATCTACCCTATCTCTGATAGCGAATGGGTCTCTCCTTTGGTGATAGTTCCAAAGAAAAACGAGAAGTGGAGAATCTGTGTCAATTATCGAGAACTAAACAAGGCCACCAAGAAGGAAAATTTTCCTTTTCCTTTCATAGATCAAGTGTTAGATGGCCTGGTAGGGAAGAAGTTTCTCTCCTTCCTAAATGTGTTTAGTGGGTACAACCAGATCCAAATTACCCTAGAATACCAAGATAAGACCACTTTCACTTGTCCTTGGGGTACCTTTACATAACGGGTCCTTCCTTTTGGATGATGCAATGCTCCTGCCACATTCCAGAGAACTGTATTGAGTATATTTTTCGAACTGGTTCATGATGTAACGGAAATCTATATGGATGACTTTACCCCTTATGGTTCCAACTTCCAGGAAGCTTTGTCTAACCTAGGAAAAGTTATGCACAAGTGTATTGAAATGAACCTATCCCTTAGTCCTGAAAAATGTGAATTTTTAATTACTGAAGGAACCGTGCTAGGTCATGCAATCTCTTAGCAAGTATTACAGGTGGACCCCAACTAAATTACCATCATCCAAAGGGTCCCACCTCCTCAAAAGGTAAGAAATTTTTTAAGTTTCCTAGGTTTAGTAAGGTATTATAGAAGATTCATTAAGGATTTCAGTAAGCTAGCCTCTCCATTGTTTCTTCTTTTGCCAAACGATGATGAGTTCATATGTACTAACAATTGTCAAGAGGCTCTGGATACCTTGAAAAGTAAATTGGTGATGGCCCCAATTTTGAGGGGTCCAAACTGGGCTCTACATTTCCACATTCATACAGATGCCTCAAACAAATTAATAGGAGCAGCCATAGGGCAAGTTGATGAGAAGCTACCTTATGCCATATATTTTGTAAGTAAAAAATTGTTGAAGGTAGAATTAAGCTACATTATAACCGAAAAGGAGCTCCTAGCTGTAGCCCATTGCCTAAATAAGTTCGGACACTACATCACCGGCTATCAAATATTTGTACACATTGATCATGCTACAATTAGGTATTTAATGAACAAAACAGATGTAAATTCTCGTATTATTAGATGGTTTCTTTTATTACAACAATTTGATTTAACCATTGTTGATAAGCCGGGTAAGGAAAATGTTGTTGCTGATTTTATGTCTAGAATATATCTTCCTGCAGGTGAAGAAGGAATGGTGGATGATAAAATGCCAGATGAAAACCTATTTTCTATCTCAGTACTCTCTCAATGGTTTGTTTATATAGCAAATTACTTGGTTTCCGCACAGTTCCTGCCATGCTTGTCCTCAAAAGAGAAGAGCAAGATCGTGAGAGAAAGTGCCCCTTTCACCTCGATTCAGGGTAATCGCTTCAAACTTGGCCCAGATCAGGTTTTGAGGAGATGTGTCATGGAGGAGGAAGTTTTTGACATTCTCCTAACCTATCGTGATGGGTCCTGTGGGGGCCATTTTGCAGCAAAGAGGACTACCTTCAAAATCTTGTAAGAAGGTTACTATTGGCCCACTCTTCATCATGATGTAAGGAGATATATCAGCCTATGTGACTGATGTCAAAGGATGGGAAAACCTACTCCAAGGGATGAGATGCCACTGCAACCTCAAGTGACTTTCGAGCCATTTGAGAAGTGGGGCATGGACTTTGTGCGTCTTGTCAACCCTCCTTCGAAGAAGAAATCTTACATCATCGTGTGCATTGATTATCTGACAAAATGGTCAGAAGAAAAGGTGATCAAGGTAGAAACAGAAGAAAAAGTAGTTGAGTTTTTGAGAGAGAATATATTTTACAAGTTTGGATATCCAAGAGAATTAATCAGAGATCAAGGGAGTTAGTTTACCTTCAATCTGATTGAAGACTTGCTTACACATCACAAAATTAAGCACAGAACTTCCACCCCTTATCATCCGCAAGAAAATGGATAGGTGGAAGTCACTAACAGTGCTTTAAAAGGGATTTTGACCAAGGTAGTGAGAAATAGTAGAAAATATTGGGTAGATCGATTAGTTGATGCCACTTGGGCCTATAACACCACCTGAAAGACTGCCACGGGGTTCACACCCTTTGAGCTGGTCTATGGGAAGAAGGCTTTGTTGTCAATAGAATTTGAATATAACACACTAAGGATGGCAGCTTAGCTAGACCTAGATCTTAGCCATGCGTAAAAGGAATGGTTACTTCAGCTAAATGGATTAGATGAACAAAGATTGCAGGCCCTTCTCCACTCAAAGATAGTCTAGCTTTAAAGGAAAATATGGCATGACAGGCACCTCAAAGAGAAACAATTCTAGGAAGGAGATTGGGCACTGCTGTACGATTCAAGGTATAAATATTTCAAGGGCAAGCTGAGGACAAGATGGTTAGGATTGTACATAGTAGAAAGGTGCAATGACAATGGTTTAGTTCTGATCAGGACCATCGATGAAGAAGCCATCCCATGCTTGTCAATGGGAATAGGTTGAAAATATATAGGAAGCCCCTATCCAAGAAAGAATTCATTGAGAATCTGAGTAAAACAATGTTGGTAGTGGAGAAAGTCTCTGCCTTCACTCCACCCAAAGAAAAGAACAAGAATAGAGAAATTAACTTCTTTTGAATACATTTCAGATTGCAGGAGGGCCACAGAAGAAAAAGGGACATGCCCAACCCGAATACACCCCTAATAGACCATTTCTCCATCACTATTGTCTTCTCCCAGTGTTATAGCTCTGATACGACTTGTTATAGCTCTGATACCACTTGTTATAGATCTGACCCAAAAATATATGATAAAATAAATAAACCCCAGAAATAATATGATATGATTCTTTATTGATCAAACACTTAAGGTAGGGAAACACCATACATTCACTCCTTAAGGAAGGAGAACACTCCACAAGCCATATGTCTGTTCATACAATAACCCTTGACAATTCCTTGACGTGGAGTCTCTAGCCTCTATATAGGCCTCATACATACAATACCATGTGTCATTACCATGGTTCCCTCATACCATCGAACTAATACCATGGGCCCATTACATTATTACTAACTACTTGTATTCCCTTACATGATATGGGCTAACCACCTTATTTATTGCTATGGCCCATCCCATTATTACATTATTACCTTAGGTACCTCCCTTTGTGCCCCATATTACCCTCCTAGGTATATAACATTCCACCCCCCTTAGCATTTTTCGTCCCCGAAACATGCGAATAACACAAATATTAAGATCTACTCAAAAGAGTAGTCCACTCGTACCATGCTCGTGCATCTAGCCATCTAAGAGAAAGGTGAACTCTCGATCTCACTAGTGTCTCGCTCGCTTGAGATGGAAGTTGACCATGGTAGCTATTCTGTGTTGATGTGTAGTAGGTGGACCTTCGCTCCTCTCTATATGTCCTGTGGGGGTTTTTTTCCTTGTGGCTAATTTGTTGCCATCTTGTTTGTTGTTTTCTTCCTGAGTGGTGTGGGTGGTGATATGATGACGATGTATCTTTCTTTAATTCACCACCTAATGGAGCCTGATTGGTATTTGGTACATGTTGTGGTGCCTGTTGTTGTTTCTTATCTTCCAATATTACCTCAACCATTGAGTCCTCATCCGATGTAACATTTTCTGCTTCAACCTCTTTGGAATCTACCTATTTTTTTGGTATCTGCTTTGATGTTTGTGTTTGGTTGTCGACCATCAATGGATCATCATCTGATATGTCAATCCCTGGAAAATCTTTTGCTTCAACGTTCGTCGACTCTACCTATTTATTGATGGAAATATCCTGTAATGTAATTTTCTTCTTTTTATACCAGAGCTTCAGGAATTTCTTCTGCACATTAATATTGATAGTACCCACCTCTTCCATACAAGGGTATCCCAAAACAAAATCCACATTAGCCATATCTGAAGCATAAAAAATAGAATGCAACACACACTTATCCATAAAAATCTTCAAATCCTTATACACTTGAACATCCTCATCATCCACCTGTGTGTTTTCAATGTGTTTTGCTGGAACTTGCAATTTTTTTTCCAAATTAACATTGATAAAATTATGCTTGCAACTAGGATTTATAGAAATAATGATCCTCTCTTTCTGAATCAATCCATGAACCTGCAATAAGGATATAGCAGTAGGAAATAGCCCCACATGTTTCTCCTTATCTTGTTTTCTGGCATGATACCATCTTTCTAAAAGTAATTTTTCAAATTCTTCATCGGGTAGGTTGGAACACTTCTTTTGGTTAAGTAATCCCCACCATGTGGGTGCCTCATCTTCAAAATCACTCACTACAAAATATTTCCAATGATGTGCCCGTAATGAATTTTGTTCTTTTATGTATTCTTCAATAGTAGGACCATTATCTTTTCCTATAAAACATAGAACAACCATGAAGAGGGTTTTGAAAAAAATCACTTACTTGGCAAAAAATTGAAATTGGCACAGTTTAGTCAATATTGCTCAGAATCTCTATTACGACCTATTTTCAGAAATGGAACAATCATTATACATCTTCCCATGTAATAGAAATCTTGATCTAAGCACTCGAATTTTAGATCTGCACTACAACTCTTTCGCCGTCACCAAAATTTCTGCAAAAAGAGCTGATTGTGAATCAGCGATATCTCCCTCATCTAGACTCCAATTCAACTGATTTTTTTTTTTAAATTGGGTATCTTTTCACAAAGAATCCATATCTACAATTTGATTTTGCAAATATTGCACCAGGACGTTGAGATCTGCACCGCAAACTCGCTGCCCTAAAAAAGTGTCCACAACCCCACTGATTTTTAGATCAGTGATATCTCCTTCATCCAAACTCTGATTCAACAATTTTTTTTTAAATTGGGTATTTTGTCACACGGAATCCAGATCTGAAATTATATTTTGCAGATCTTTCATTGAAATGTATAGATCTGATCTGCAAACTCGTCGCCCCCGAAATCCTGCAAAAATAAAAATAAAAAAAATTATCTTCACTTTTTTGCCCAATAAAGTGCTCTGATACCACTTGTTATAGATCTGACCCAAAAATATATGATAAAATAAATAAACCCCAGAAATAATATGATATGATTCTTTATTGATCAAACCCTTAAGGTAGGGCAACACCATACATTCACTCCTTAAGGAAGGAGAACACTCCACAAGGCATATGCCTGTTCATACAATAACCCTTGACAATTCCTTGATGTGGAGTCTCTAGCCTCTATATAAGCCTCATACATACAATACCATGGGTCATTACCATGGTTCCCTCATACCATCGAGATAATACCATGGGCCCATTACATTATTACTAACTATTTGTGGTCCCTTACATGATACGGGTTAACCACCTTATTTATTACTATGGCCCATCCCATTATTACATTATTACCTTGGGCACCTCCCTTTGTACCCCATATTACCCCCTTTGGTATATAAAACCCAGTCCCTGGTCTCACTTGTTCTAGAAAAATATGCATCCTACAGGAGGCTCTGTGCATTCTACAAGAGGCTCTTGTAGAACCACATAAAGCTCAAAATCAAGTCAAGAAAGGGATAAAAGGTCTAGAAACTTGTCTAGAAGACCTCTGGACCCCCCTACCACCATTCATCCTACTAACTCTCCATTTCATACCTGCACCACTGCATTTCCACTTGCTTCTTTCTTCCATGCACAAAAAACACATAAATCCAGTTTCTTTTGATTTAAAAGAAAATCAAAGAATAAAACAACAACATCCTTAACTTATCTCTTACCTAGTGCATACCAGCTACTTTTCCTTGACCGACAAAACCTTCCTCAACTACCTCTCCAGTCCCTGCTCAAGCCTCAACCAAAATTTTTAGAGGGAGAAGCAGTTACAGGAAATCCTTTAGGATTCCTGTAGCAGCTGATCCCTTAAAAATTGAGCTCCAGAGGCAGGGTTAGTGCAGCCAAAGCTTTATAAAACAAGCAAGGAGTTGGTCCTAATTAAAGATCACCAGTACTAGGTAGCCGAGCAACCAATTCAGAAGCTGCAAGTGCTAGGAGCAGCAATCCATGAATAAAATGCCAAAGTCTTAGCATGCAACAACATGGTAGCGACTAACAGGTAAGTGACTAAACCCGTTCCTCTGTTGCATGAGCATAATTTAAAAACTACATGGACAAGTGAGATGGTTTCAATTAAACGAGATCAGTGGCCAACTAGTTGGCCACCCTCTTCCAGGTTAAACAACACCCATCATCTAGTTCAAATAACGCCTTCTCCAGTTCAAACAACACCCAATGGGTGCAATTGGCACATGTGTTCAGTTAACTTGGGAAAAACTCAAAACAGGTAGTGGCAACATTTAACAAGAATGATGGAAGTGATTGCGGGCAGGTAGCATGAAGTTTCATAATGACACTGAAGTAGGGACCAACGGTTCATATGAGGGTAACGTACCCTTCCTACCACCTCACCTCATCACCGTAGAACACTGTTGTAAGCTTAAGTACATTGTATGGGACTGCCTCCACCACCTTTGCTTTCATTTGTATCGATGGACTGTCAACTGTAGCAACCTACCTAACACTTCCAGAGCCTCAAAACAGTCACCCTATATTTGTTTCAAAACCCTTCCACTTATCGGACTCTACAAGAGAATTATCGAACTCTAAAGGAGCGGAAACACAGTCCTATAGGATCCTTCCTATAGGAGGTCCAGTGAGCAACATTGCAGAGGAAAATTCAGGACTTTATGGCAAATTCAAGCTCGAAGATGTAGGATTTGCATAGATCCTCTTTGCATTCTCATCTCTAAAGGGTGGTGTGATTTTAAGCGAGGTATTGAGTTGAAAAAGGGAAGGAAAGTGAGAACAGATTTTGCTTGTGTTTTTTAAAAATATATACATTTTCTCCATTTTCTCTTTGTACTGAAAAACTATCTCTTTCTCCTCCATGGTATTCTCTTATGTAAAGAGATGATGCAACCCTAGAAAATTAAGTCTATAAAAAAGGGAATTTGCATTGGGTAGTCTGCTTATTTTGTGAAAGGGAAAAAACACTGTCTTGTATACTTTATTTTTTAAGATATTGTTTCCCTCAAATAGATCAAGAAGTAAATTAAGTTTAGGACAAAGTTTGGAAGGAAGGAAAGTTGAAATTTGTTTCTGTTAAAAAGAAAGAAAACCTCAGTTGTTCCTCTGTTTTCAAGTTCGAAACTTGCTGCCTTCCTCCTCACCTGAGAAATTCCAGTAGTCTTTAAACATCATGACAGGGGATTTTATAAGGAAGGAGACTCTGAATTCAATTAAGCTACATGAACATCTAAAAGTGGTAGCCCCCTTTACCAGGGAAAATTGGATGCCTCTCTTTGAAAAGTTTCATGGGTATGATGAGGAAGTCACAAAGGAATTTTTATTGTCTTTAAAACCTCACTCAAAAATCCATGCCACTATTAGTTTCAGGGGTCTAACCATAGAACTCACATCGGAATTCATTAGTAGGGTCACCAATCTCCCACTTGGGCTACCCTGGAGCAAATAAGAAAAACCACTGGGTCAAGTGGCCAAGAAGATCTTTTCCCAGCCTAATGAACATCTTGTAGAGGATAAGAATGGAATCATGAGGACCAGTATACCTTATCCATGGGATGAGGTCAGCTATCAGATCATGAAGTATCTCTCCTGTGAAGGAAGATACCACATAGTTTATGGGTATCATTTCAGACGGTTACATGAACTAAGATATGGCATGGACCTTCTTGCATCTAGGAAACTCAGTATTCCATATTTTCTCCTCCAATCCTTAACATAATTTAGCACCAAATTAAAGGCAAGGGTTCCAGACCAATTGGCTGACCATGGGCTAATTAAATTGCTAGTGGAGAATGCCCTCCACACTTTCACAATCCCCATAGCCTAGGATATTTTCAGGAACATGACTAAAGAGAATGATATAAAAACTCTCTCTGATGACCTTATTCCATCTGGAAGTAAAGAGGAGGAACAAATAAAGGAAGTTGAGAAGGAAATTGATGAAGAAAAAAAGGACACTCAATTGGAAGAAGAGGAACCCCACATAGAAGAAGGAAACCAGATAGGAGAGGAAAAACATGACACCACAAAAGATAAGCCTAAAGCAGAGAAGAAGAAAGAATCAAAAGCAGAAAATGGTAAAACTACAACAAAGAAAATAAGAGACCAAGAACTCAAAGGAAGAAGCCTAAGACAGTGCAGAAAAAGGTTGCCACAGGAAAGGAAGAAACTAATCAAGCAGAGTAGAAAACAAAATCAGAGATAGCATAAACAAAACCAGCAGAAACAAAAAAAACAACAAATGAAGAAGAGGAAGAAAAGCAAGAAGAAGAGTCTCCTGAGACACTAGCAAGAGAGGCGACAGCTATTCTTGATGTACTTAGTACTCCAACCAAGCCCAAAGGAAAAGGGAAGAGACAACCATCTATGTACTTCAAGGCTCGAAAGAGCACCAAAATAAAGATGGGGAAGCCTCAGCCACCTTCAAAGGAGCCCATCATCATTTAGGATGTCCCTACCGCAATAAAGGAGGACTCTCCATCCAAAACCCCCATCACTTACAAAAGAGGAAGTCCTAGGACTTCTACTTGGAAAGAAAGGATCAAACTAATGGACTATAAAACAATCCTACATGAGGTGCAAACCTCTCTATAGGAGACGTTGGCAAAGCTGCAAGAGACTGAAAAACTTGAAAAGAAGATAGAAGAACAGACCAAGGAGGAAGACAAGGAAAAGAGATACTAGAGCCTGGACCTCAGCCTAACTTAGGCTCTTACTACAACCTTTTGGAAAGGGGGAAGATAATCCCACAAAAGTTTGCAGTCCCTATTCTCTTTAAGCTGGAAAAGGATACAGTAAGGTCCCATACATGGATGTAGATTAAAAATCAAGAGGGGTGGAAGAAATTGGGCACATGGAAAACAAATTGAGGGAAATGGGCAAAGAATTGGGCATGGTCAAGCATACAGAAAGCATCAGAAGAGCTCAATTATAGGTAAAAATGGAAATGTTAAAGAAGTAGCTTGAAGAAAGGGAACCTCAAGGTAGACAATGAGACATTAATAAGACTGCAACAGGAAAGGGAATCCCACGTAGAAAATGAGGTGTTGAACTTGAGAAGGCAGCTATAGGAAAAGGAAGGCCAATTAGCCTTCATGTCCAGCTGGGCTATGGAGGCATTACAATGCAGGCAGCCAGCCAAATCATATGCATTGTACCTCAAGGATCAGTGGCTCCAATGTTAGATCAAGGCACTACCCCAAAGGGGCACAATACCTTTTTAGGATTATGGCCAACTCATGCATCTATGTGATCACAACTCAGCTAAGGACAAAGCAAAGCTAGCAAAGTTTTACTTGCACAACCTAGCCCTTACTAATATGAACCTATGGGATCCCAATGCTACGTTGGGACACTTGCAGCTGATGGCAATGGCATCTTGGATGAGCCATGAAGCGAAAAGGGCAGCAGAGATCCATAAAATGATGGAAAAATAGTTGAATGAACCCTTGATGATTAGAGCAGAACCAAACGAACCCATGGATCTCATCTATTCCCACCAACACCTTGCAGCTAATCCTCAAGTTGTCCCCGACTATGTTGATAAGCAGGCCCAAGCTATTGCACATTTCGAAGACATGGAGAGATTTTTTGGAGATGACTGCATTCATGCCTACATGAGAAGGTGGAACACATTGTTGCACAACCTACGGATCATGGAGTATCACTCCCCAAATAGGATGAGGGAAGCCATGAGGAGAGTGCCACTGAATAAGCACTCTATGCAAATTTTGAAGGCCAATTGGATTGGCCTCAAATTCAGTCCTCCACTACTGCTAGGATTGCTAGAAGGAGTTAAAGAGGAGGAAGAACAGAAACAGTGGGAAGAGGTGGATAGAAAGGCAGGATTCTCTGATAAAGAGGAAGAAATCACATCAGAAGCATGGGATGTCATAGAATCTATCAGAGCCATCAAGGATGAAGAGTTAGACTAGTTGCTTAGAGGATGAGCAACCTATTCAGTGGGGGGTGATAACGAGCCCCAAAAATGGGTAATTATATGGGCTCATTTTTCCTCTTAATTTTACTTAATCCACCATTCTCATTAGTTTATTACATGCTTTTGAATAAATTTATGCTAATAGAGTGAATTGGGTTAGTCATTTTGTCATGTAGTCTAATGTGTGCTTTATGCAGATTTTTTGGCCAATTTTGGACAAAGTCAAGGGATTTATGAGCAAATGGCAGCAAATACTCGAGGGAAATAGAGAAGAGGATTTGTAGGGGGTTTCTACTTCATTTATTACCCCTTTCCTTGGATCCCCCATCAACAACTCGAAGCACAAAGGTCCACATTCCAAGGAGCAGTCATGCAAGTAAAGAAGGGTTGTTGTTTATCTCCAGTTTTAGGAAGCCGAACTCCTTGATTTTAGGAGGACTGTTGGAGGAATCCATTTGTATAAATAAGGGGTCATAGAGCCTCAGTAGGTTAGCCAGTCATTAGTATAATTTTCACACTTTTGTGCAGCACTTGTTCAACTTATTTTCAAGTCCCTTTCTCATAACAATTTAATGTGACTATTATTTTTGATAATGAAGATGAAATAGTTTTTGAGCCAGCACTGATCTCTTTCAGAGGGCTGAAGCTCTTGGGTTAGGGCCCAACCCAAGCTACCCAACACCTCTTGCTTTGTACTTATATGTTTTTTCTTTAGTTCATGAGTAAATTTCTGTCACATAAATTCATTTTACTTTGTTTAGATTAGGTTTCTTTTGATGGTTTGCATAGTTTTTTTTGTTTCAATTGCTTAAGTAGGTTAATGTAGTGATATAATAGGATTCAAAAAGGCCAATAGCAGGCCCTGATCTCCTTTCTCCCTTTCTGAGACTATGATTTAAGGCACTATTGCTACCACCAAAAACACAATTTTTCTCTTCCATGCAACTGCTAGAGTGATGACTTGATTTTGAAAGATTGATATATTGATTGAGATTTAGTTGTCTAGATCATTTCCTATTCATTTACCATAGATCTCTCTGCATTCTTTTTTGTTCAAAGGTTATTGTTCAACATTTTCTGTTTGTAGGTCAAAATTTAGGTCACGCTAGAGAAATTTATGTTTTCATGTTATAATTAGTCCTTTCTTTGATCAATTTTTGTAAGTAGATGTGCAGATCTCTTGTAGGACACCTCAATTCACCATACATCCATAAAGAAACCAACATCATTTCACCTCTAACAGATTTCCTAATTCATTCACAACATTTCACCAATGTGCCCTAATTTCTGCATTTTTCTCCATAAGCTTCACTCTTGCCATTTGAAAGCATCCAACCATCATGTTCTTTGTTGATCTTCTTTGACAACATCCAGACACCTAAACACCTTCATCTAGCCTCTAGTTACCCTTTCCCACCATTTTTCCACCTTCAAAACTCCAAAAATAGTTCTCGACCTCCTCCTGTACATCCTCCTGTAGATCCCCTGCAACTTCTTGTACAATTCCCTGTAAGTGGTTTCTCGAAATCTGATTGCAATGGAAGTCTTAAGAAGGGTACTAGGGGCTTATTAGGACCTCTCCACACCTTCCTCCACCTCTACAAAAGACAAATCCATCTTCCTTCGCCACCAAACCTCTGCACAATCACAACCAGATAAATCACAAGCATAATAATTCCACATAAAAACACTCAAAAGCACAAAAATATATTTTCTTCTCATTTATTTTAGAAGTAGCTTGAATAAATGCAATTTACCTTTTCAATAGTTAATGGCACTCAATTCATCAGTTTTCATTTATTTTCCTGCAAAATTAGGGTTAGTAGGTAAATTAGGGTTTTCTATAGTTTGCTAGGGTTTGTGTTACATTTCGTTTTTCCTTATATTTCTACAAATAGAATAGCCTCTATAGAGTTAGCTTTCTTTCATCACAGTTAAAATATTTTTCTGAGAATTCATAGAAGTTGGCTTAAGCTCCTAGCAATATTGCGCCAGCTGATCCGGATTTAATCAGGAACGCAAAAAAATACATAGATAACCATATACACAAATATGCATCGGAAATAATACTTCATTTCATTAATGGAAAATACTGAAATATGCTTACAACCAGAAATGGAAATAAACCAACTAGGGCGATGGTAGCTTATCTCTGAGAAGAGATGTGGTCGCTACATGCCTCTGAACTGTTCCGAACTGTGTTACAATGAGGCTCGAAGGCCTATTTATTATTGAGAAACAATGGAAAACCCTTCACATTCCAAAACCGACCCCTAGAAGATGAAACGCCAAATTGTGGGCCCCGTGTGGGTAAATTGGTACATCAATTTCCCAGGCCCGTAACTTTGGCATACGATCTCCGTTTGACGCGTATGATAGCTCGTTAGAAAGATCTATCCGAGAACTACCACTTGGGAAGGGAAACATGGGTTGCCCCCAGATTTCCCAAAAAACGTCGTTTAGGGCCTCAAAACGGCTCCGGAAGTTCAGGACCCGAAAAAACTGATAAAAATAGTAAACTGTGCTACAATTTAGGAAACTGAAAAGACTGAAAGAGACAGTTGTGGGGGTCCAAATGGGATGGGTGGGTGGCCACCAACATCCACCTGGATCATTCCTCCCCCCTTAGGAAGAAATGGTCCCCATTGCGTTGAGTTCCTCCATCTGCTGAACTTGTCCTGCAATCTCTGATGTGTCCAGTA
>APFE031479301.1:0-13483 GCA_000404065.3 Pinus taeda
TTTACTTCTCCTATGAATAATGTTGAATGTTATGTATGTCATAATCTTGGACATGTTGCAGCTAGATGTAGAAGAAGGAGAGTTCAAGACCATTATGCAGAAAGGTCATCTCAATCAAGTTACTTTTATGGATATTGCTTTGCTTGCAATATGTTTGGTCACAAAGCTACTGATTGTTACAGGAGGAGTATGAAACATGTAAGATGTTATGCATGTAACAAGCTTGGACATATAGCTAAGGAATGCAGGAACAAAGTGTGAGCACCATATCTAAAGGAGAAAATGACATCATCAAGCTTGAAGATATGGAGGAAAAAGGAAGCACAGTCAGAGAAAGGCAGCACAGCACAACATACAGACATACCAGAATCAGAGGGAGCTGAAAGTACAAAACTTCAGTGTCCTGAATCTCATATGCAAACTCCATAAAGGGAAATCGCGTATATACGTGAGTTGGATACTACACAATCACGTATATGATTGTTTGAAGAAAGGCAGTAGGGAAAGTGAAATATATTTATGAAGTATGATTTCTTGAGCACAAGATCAGATCTGGAAATCTCACTGTCAGTGGCACAAAGGAGGACTGTTATTCGGCCCTAATCAGAAGTATGCAGGTGATACACATTGAAAGTGCGGGCGTACGCAGCAGAGTATAAGATCCGATGCGGAGCTACGCAAGCGAAGGCACAGTCCCTGTGCGGAGATACACGGCTTAGCAAAAGAACACATGCGGAAGTACGTGGAGTAACTGAAGAACAGGTGCATAGCAAGATCGGAGGTATGCGGCGCGATAGGAGGATACACTGTGGACTTACATAGAAGTACGTGGCGCAATGGAAGAAAAGGTGCGTGATTACGCGGTCTACTGATGGCACAAGTGCGTGGGTGTGCACTGTAGTTGAAGGCTGTCTGCGTATGTACGCAGTACAGAAGAAGGATTTCTGTGGGTGTGCGCAGGGGAGCAGAAGATGAAGTGCGTGGCTACGCAGGACAGATAAAGAAAAATGGCGTACTTGTCTTAAGGCATCTATTGGCTGACTCTTCTTATTGATATGCATGATCAGATCTGACAGATGGCACAGGTTCAGGGGGAGCATATGTTATTGTTGGCATTATGGTCCTTGGTGACAATGCTCATGATTCATCTTGCTATGGTGATGAGTTATGCACATGATCATATTGGTGGTTGATTCTCTAATGGTGTTTGCATGGAGTCTTTATTGTTCTTGGCACATATATGGATGAGGATTATTGGTTGAATACATGGATTGATGGAGACATGATGATCATGAGATCTTACCTATATGATGATAGGTTGTTTCGTACATATGTTGATTGATGAAGATGCTTCCATTTGATGGCTCTTGGTTCATGTAGATCTGGATGGTTATGAATGAGTTGATGCAAAAGTACCTTGATGTTGACAGATACTATTATACAGTGTTGTTGCTGATCTTTGCCATGATCTTATTTAGATGTTTGGTCTCTGTCATGATTATCATTCGATGTAAAGGTCATAACAAGACTCATGTTGTAATGGTCTATCTATTGTAGTCATCTCTTCAGGTCATGTAACGGCCTATGTCTTCTCTCTATGCATGGGATGATGATGTAATGTATTTGGTTTTCATATTTCTGGTGTATTCCCACTTGGTTGGATGGATGATCCCCATTCGGTTGGGTGATGGATGTATGCTTTGAGTTTTTTTGAGATAAGAAGGTCATTTATGATAGAGACATATAGAACATCCTTTTGCAAACCTTGCTTATTGTCAGGGGGAGCTTGAGCAGCACTATATAGTAGAGTAGACATCTCAGCTTGTTCTCAGAAAGAGCATTATCAGATTGGAGCACCATGGCATATACAAAGGGGGAGTTCATTCAGAGACTTCAGCAGATCTGGTTTATATTCAAGGAGAGCATGTTCTTAGGGGGAGCATAACCCTTTGCCCTTGATGTCAAAGGGGGAGAGTGATTCGGTGTTGTTGCCATCAAGTCCAAAGGGGGAGATTGTTGGCATTATGATGCATGTGTTGTACTTGATGGAAACCCTCTCATAGAAGATCATCTCACTTGTATACATTCAGATGAATCTACAGAAGAAATATCAGATGTGACAGAATGCATGGGTTACCGGACAGCAAAAATGGATCAGATGACAGTTCACAAGTAAGCTTTTCCATCAAGTCCAAAGGGGGAGATTGTTGGCATTATGGCTAAAGTGTTGTCCTTGATGGCAACCCATTCAGGTGATGGATCACTATACAACAGGACAGTAGCAAAGATTGATGATCAGCTCTCAAATATTGAAGAAAATAAGGAGTACGTAGGCACACCATACAAAAGGTGCGGACATGCAGGCATGTCTTATATAAAGTGCGTACATACCCGCAAGTTAACCATTCATGAGGTGCGTACCTCCAGTGCACACACTTCAAGGCAGTAAAGCGCGCACATGTGGGGTTCCTTATGTTTAACCCTTGGTATTTAGTCGACGGTATTGTGTTATCATGGTTTAGGCCCGTGGTATTGTTTTATTTTATTATTATTATTGAGCCCCATGATCCTTGATTTGAGGAAGAGCTTGCCTATATAAAGCAAAGGAGATCATTTGGCTTAGGTAGGCTTTTGGGTTGAACATCTTAAGAAGCTAGATCTGAAATTCTATTCATGGGTTATGAGAGATAGCTATATCTAAATCAAGGAGAAACATGAGAACTACAACTCGGATCTACTAACAGGTTGATATCTGCTCGGCGCATGTTCAGATCTGTAGATCTGACAGTCTGGGTTATTCTTGAAGTCCTGAAATTATCTATACCTGGAGGTACGCAGGTCTAGCGAAAGAAAAGCGCGGAGATACGTAGCCACAGAAGCGTTGCAGGTGTGCGGATACGCAGGACCAGAAGCGCTTCAGATGCGGAGGGGTGTAGACAGTTCATTGGACACAGAGCACATGGACGCAGGAAGTCTATGAGGCGGAGTGCACATGTACGTAGGGAAACAGTTGGGAATAGTGCGTACTTGTACGCAGGCATTGCATGGGTGAAGCTGCGTAATTCTCTTGAAGTCTATTTAGCTATACATGTTTATCATTGCTGTGATCTGGGTTTTGAAGTAATGTCTGATGTCTGATATCATGTTCTGATAACAGAAGTCTGAGAGGTGATTGATTAAATGTTTGTACATTGATGGATGAATGGATTAGGTTCTTAATAGCTCATCTTTATGTGATCTGATTGACTAGATCTGGTTGATGACTCACTTGTATATGTATTGATCTAGTGATTGGAAGGTTGTTTGATTATGAGCTTCAATGTGGTTATTGGGTCCAGTATGAAAATTGGATGAAACGTGGCCTTTCAGATTATGTGTTGTGCTTCAGTGTATCCAGTATGAAAAATGATACCTGGAGGAGAGAAGACTGTAGGCCGGCGCCTACATACTAGTACTTAAGCTAGTATAAAAGCAAAGGGGAATCTTTGGAGCATTGTAGCAGGTAGCACCCTGCGTACTAGTAAATGAATCGGCTAGTACAAGAGCAAAGGGGGTTGTAGCTCCCGTACTGGTATAAGACTGCACCAGTACAAATATTGTAAAAGGATTTTCTTATTAAGAAGAAGATTGAGATGACTTGCAGCAGGTGGTTTTCTCCCGCATTGGGTTTCCACCTTATATCATGGTGTTCATGTGTGTGCCTTATGTGTGATGATCTATTCTATGTTACTGCATCTGTTAACTGATAATATGGTTGATAATGTTCTAATGCACTCATTGAAGATCAATTAACTTAATCGTAAGAAGTTGTGGAAGTAGCATATATGAATCAGAGTTTGGAAATGAAAAAGGTTTTACTAATGTGATAATATTGATTCACCCCCCCTCTCAGTATTATTTCCAACATCATCTTGATCAAAAAGCTCCTCTAAAGGTATGAGGCTTCTAGGAATAATGTTATCCTTCAGTTGTAATAGCTCCATCTGATTCACCTCAATTTCTTTTTCATTGGTATTGTTATCCTTCAGTTGTAATACCTCCATTTGATTCACCTCAATTTCTTGTTCATCGATATCACAATCATCATCAATGGAAGAATTCTTGAACTTTCCTTCATTCTTCCAAAAGGAATTGATTTCATTATCATCCCAAAACACTTGCCAATACCTTAAATTATCCGGAACAACAGGCCGGTGTTTGACATGAATTTCAAAATTATTGCTGGAGTTCATTGGGATCTTCAAATTGCTTGTCGCAGTGGTGAGTGAATCTGCAATAATGTTTTGGGTTCGAGGTACTGCTGTCAAGGTATATTAGGGAAACATTCTCAAAGTATCTAGGACTGCATTTCTGTAGGCTCTCATCTACAGTTGCTTTGCTTGATACTCTCCCTTTACCTATTTGATCACCAGCTCTGGATCACCATAGACAAAAGTCCTTTTTGCATTCAGTTTCTTCAAAATTTTAAGACCTGTATTCAAATCCTCATACTCCACTTCATTGTTAGAGAAATCAAAAGCCAGCTTGTAAGGACATACTCTAACATTACTTGGTACTTTGGTAGGCTGGAAAGTAGGGCTACGAATCCAAATTCCTATACCAACACCATCCTTGCCCATAGCACCATCAAAATCCATGCTCCAAAGGCTGACTTCATCTTCTAAATGTTGAAATTCTGTTTGCTCCCCCTCCTTACCTTAACTAATTACTTCATTTTTCTACTCTTCACTGACCTTTTTCTGCTCAGAAGAACTTGCTACTTTCTCATTTTCTTGATTAAGGACTGCCCTAAAATTTTTGGAAGCTTCTGGTACATCATCTACTTCTACAATCTGAATATTTACATTATTTAATCCACTATCAGAGTACAAAACAAAGGATTCTAAATCAGTATGTACAACATTTATTGGATGATTCAGTGGCTTCTGTTTTCTAGTGATCATGTATTTTATTTTCTTCTCCAGGTATGATTTTCTCAATTGATTGAAAAACGGGAACTGTAGCATAAAAGAAGTCAAGCTATAAAGTGCCCTTGAGTTTAGCACCCCATGATCTAGATAATATCATACTAAATCATGGTGGACTATCAACAATAGCCACATCCATCAAAACATTTTTGGCTAGGATTTGATCTAAAGACACTACCAAATCTTTGATACGACCAATGCAACGAACTCTACCGAAGTCAAAGGAGTACAAATCATGGTATTTCTGGGTGATATCTAGGCCAAACTTCTCCATAATGGCTTTAGGAATCAAATTATGGGAAGCTACGGAATCAAACATGGCATTATGGAGAATGTACTCATGCAATCTAAGATTCAGATAAAAGGGAGGAACTTCACTATCTTCAGATTGACCTTCTATGGCTCGACCAAAAATGAGTTCAGGATGATCATCTTTGACATATACCATGTATGACAAAGGGTCTATTTGCAAAAGTCTGTACACATGGTGTTTATAATTGCTATTATTTACCAGCTCAGTCAAAGGAATGGAAACTTTTAATTTAGCAATTTCACTTTCTAAATTAAAGGATGAAACTTTTTCTACCTCTTTAACAATAACGTCCTTCTTCTCTACTTGCTCTTTTGTTGCATTTTGTTGATTATTATTCTCGTTTCTAGTGTTATTTGTTGATGATACTTTTCTGGAACACGGATCAGCAACCTCTTTCCCTTTCTTCTGAATGTTTGAGGAGTCTTTCTTTGATTGGAGATCTCTTCTTTTCTGAATGGGATTGATTGGTATATCTATGATCCTCAAAGAACACAGCCTCTACTGTGCTGTCAAAGCATTCATATAACCTCGCTAATAATAATCAGACTCAGCCTCCAAAACTACATCATTTGCTAATATATAATATTCATCGCTTTGAATGTCTGGAACCTCTTCATATTCTTCATCTTCCGTTAGAAAAATGGGCATATCATCGACAGTGAAAAAATGGTTTTCTTTAATTACCGGATCATCGTCATCTTCTTCTTCCATTCCCTAAACATAATTCTGCTACAAAGGAGTTCTGATCTACTATTCCTGTGTTGGTTTGTATGGTGCCTTTTGTTCCCTCTACTTGATCCGGAATTGGGGCTGCTACTGTCCTCTAAAATTTGGATTCCTGATTGGTGGTTCAAGTCTATCTATGATGGTCAGTTGGTCAACCATCCTCTCCTCTGTTCAGATCAAAGTATCCATCTTGATATATGAGGTAGATGCTTCCTCTTTTATGGTTACTCTCCTTTTAGATCTCATTCTTGCTCTTTTGGCCAGCAGATTTGCTTCTACACTTACAACATTCTTTTGCATGTCTTCCAGTGCAATGGAATCACGTTCCCTAACTGATATGCCATATCAGCATCGAAACTGTCTAGAAACTTGAGCAAGGCTAAGCCCTCTGCTAGTTTAATGTTGGTCAGAATAGCATTATATACTGCATTAAACCTCACACAATAATCTTGCACACTTTAATATTTTCATACTCATACAAAATTTGGAGTGGATTCTTCTTTACCTCTCATCGATCTAGGAATTGCCTATGCAGGACTGGAAAAGTGGTGATAGAGGCTGCGGGTAAAGCTCTGAACCACTTTCAAACTTCACCTCCAAAGCATTGGACAAACAATCTCATAGTCACATCGTCTATCTCTACCTCATGAAGGTCAAAGAAATCATTCATTCTATCAACATGTTGCTGAGCGGTAATGTTTTGAGTGGCATCAAAAAGAGGTCTTTTACTTTGGTAATTAGCAGGCATAGCACTAAGATTCTGAGGTAAAACAAGGGGTGCATACCAGGCATCCATGACTTGAGGTAAGTTTGAAACAATGATTGGACTACTAGGGGTTGATGGAGTGGTTGATGGAGTGGTAGGGTAATAGGTGTTTGATGGGATATGATAGGTTGAAGGGGAAATGTAGGTGTAAATGGAGGTTGTGAATGAACTTCAGAGGTTGATGGGAATAATGATGAATTAAGGGTAGTGGATACTGGTTCAGAAAACTCAGGGATCTTAGAAATAGTAAGGGATGATTCAGGATAATTTAGGATATACTCAGCAATTGACCAGTTCACCTTTTGAATTTCGAGATTTTCATTAAAATTTGGGCCTAGAACTATATCTTCAAGTGCACTTTCAGATTTGGTTCTAAATAAAGAAAGGTCAAACGACAAATCAAAAGAGAGATCTTCTAAGAACAACCACTCATCCGGGCAGGAATCTACTTTTATCGAAGGTGTTAAGCTAACTATACTTTCTTGCCTCTTGAGTCTTCTTGAAATCAAGTTAGGATTATCCACTACTGGGGTGGGATTTGGATCTGGATTGGCCCTAGTGTACTTTCTCAAAGCTAGTGTGCTCAAATTTCGAAGTTTTCTATATTGCTTTACAACTTTCTATTTCAGCCTAGTAAATTCTAAAACTCATCATCCAAAGTTCAAGAATTTAAATGAAAGATATTACCAGGGTGATTAATATTTCATTCCCTAGTATGGTCGCCACTATGTTATCACCTCGATTGAAACTTAGGCTAAAGGAAGGCAATGCCAAGGTAACCACAAACCATGCTTAGATAAGTAGCTAGCCCTAATAGGCTGGGATATGGCTATCTCCTTATGGATCTCAGTTAAGATGACTAGATTAGGTAAAGGATTTTAGGTTAGGTATGGTAGCTTGAAAGTTTTGATTGGATTTTGTAGGGGTTTTGTCGGATCAGGAGGAGATGGGCAGTTTAGGTCTAGGAAAGTAGGTCAGAAATGCAGGGTGTTCTATGGGGAAAGGTAGGCATAGGCTTTAGCACTTTTAGGCTTGATGCGGTGAGATGTTTAATACTGGTGAGGAGCTAAGAAGGGCATGTGACAATCATGGGTCCTTCCTAGACTACATAAAACATGTAATGCTGAATGATTTCCTAAGGAAGAGCACTGATACAATGGATTCTACCTATCAAACTTGAAAACATTCAACTAGAAGCAATGAAATGAATGCATACGTAAAACATATAAACATATAATTACAGAATAAGAAACTGTACTAAAACTCCATAGCGCGTGCATCCCATAAAAATAGTTGCAGATCTTATTAATCTCCTTGCCAAAATGCTTAGAAAGGTGTACAATCAAGGTCTGACCATCCAACTGAGTCCAACCCTTTACAATGAGGAAGAAGAAGAATATATAGACATTTTTTCAACCCCCTCCCATCTTTAGGGGTCGAATCCCCAAAATGAGGAGCTAATCTAACCAACACTGAACAAGAAAACATGAATATAGGCATCTCAACAACTTGCCTCTAAAAGTGAAAAACATATTTATTTGAGCTCAAACTAACTCCTAAAGTAGTGAATCTACCTTATATTACTATTTATCCATCATATTTACAAAAAAAATGGCATCGTTTGCATAGGTAAATTATCCACCATGAGAGAGAATCCATGAAAAATAGTCAAAAATTCAGAAAATGATCATCCTTAGCAAAATCACCCAATGCACAGTGCCACTGGCCCAATGTGCAACAACAATTTCAGGTTCCTTTTTGAGGCCTTCCTGACATCAAAATTGATCCCATGATAGCTCATTGGAAAGGTCTTCAGGTGTAGTTTCTAGAAAACCCAGAATATCAACATTTTGAGCTCATTTGGCTCCTCAGAACTTGATTCTCCCAAGGCTTCTTCTGTGTGTCCAAAAATTGGCAGATGGGTCATTTTTAGGGTGCTTTTGGACCTTTTGGTGGACCATTTCTGCCCAAAAACTTTGAAACTTGCTAGGGTGCATTTCCTCACTACTCTGAATCCAAAAATTCAAGCCATTTCCTCATTGGGTTCCCCTAGGAAAAGCACAGTTTTCCTGTGTGTGTAATTTCAAAATTTGCAAATGACCAAAATTTCTCCAAACTTGTCCAAAATTGGTGTGAAGGACCACCATGATATAATTTGATGAGCCAAGGAGGCTTTATCCATCATTCTAAGTCTATCCTCCTCTTTCTTGCCTTTCAAGGCCCGCCTTACCCTAGCTTTCATTTTCTTGACCCTCGTGTTGTAAATCTTGTTGTAGGTCTTGTAATGATAGGCCATGTGTCTGATCATCTTGTTGCCTCTGTTAGCCTTTGATAATAGCTTCTCAAGGTGTAGGTTGACTCTCTCAAGCCAAGTCTCCCTATCATTTTCAATCTCCTGCTCAATAGGAGTGAATGTGACTTGTGTCTCTTTGCCGCTTTGCCTTTTTTCCTTGAGCATTTCTAACTCCATGAGGACTTGCTTGTCACTCAATTGTTTGTTTTCTTGCTCTAAGTATGTAATGACAAACCTGGCCCTCTCCAAATTGTCCATTAGTGCTTGGACTTGAGCCTCCTTTTCCTATATGATGATGTCTTTGATTGTTTTTTCATCTTGAGTCTCTAAATCAGTGGTCTCAGTATCATGCTGCTCAAACTCATCATGCTCTGCTAGATCAAAGTCTCTTTCCTCCTCATCATCAAGGTCTTCCTTCTGCACCTTTTCCTTCCATTTGTGTAGTTGTTGTACCTGTACCTATTGTTTCGATGAAGAAGGCAAAGCCCCTTCCACATCCCATTGAGCAAACATTTGCCTATGGGTTGATGAAGAAGGCAAGGCCCCTTCCACATCCTGTGGAAAAAACACTTGCCTATCTACTGCAAATAATCTCCTAGTGCCTCTCTAATATGTAATGTAAACGAGCACCTCAGTAGTTCTTGTCTCCTTGGCCTCCTCATCTGTTTTCATTTGGCTAGAAGTCCTCCTTTTTGAGACATTCATGAATGAATTTGAGAACCCCAGAATATGTCATCAGAAATAAATGTCTCCAAAGAGATGTTGAGCAGACTAAGATGATGGAGAACAATGATCTTGATTAGAGAGTAATGATAAAGACTACTCATCTGCTGAGGGTATGGCTTATTTTGCACAAAATGAGCCATCTTCTCAATGTTCCTAAACAAGAAATAAGGGAGGTGCAACATCCTCACCCTGGTAAAATGAATGAGAAGCTTGATGTAATATGTGTATAGCTTGGAGAATTTGTCCTCACAACTGAAATATTTCATGATGATTTTCATCATGGGGACATACTTGTTTTCACGAAACCTGAAAGGAAACAATCTCTTCACCTTGTTTCTATATTGGGGTTTGATATAAGGCTCATAATAGTGTTCACCTAGGTCTTGGGCCTTGTACCACTTCTCACCAACATTAGGAATCTTGGTTGCATTTGAAATGGTGGAAGGTGAGACTATGAATGTCGCCCCAACAAGAGTGACTTTGTTGTTCTAAAGATGAGCTACAAAGAGTTTGGTGACCTCCAGGTCGTATTGGACTCTCTCTACATATTCACAAAACTCATAGCAGCCAAGATATCTAAAACATGAAACAACCAACTGAGAAGCCTACAATTCCATAAGGTTTGATGGCTCTCCTCTCATAATCTTGCCTCCCTTATGAGGTTTTCTTTGTTGTCTAGCTCTCTTTCCTGAGGTATCACTGTCTATATTTTCCTCCTCATATTCCCAGTCTTCTTTGTCTATGTTTGCAAGGTCTAAGGTTGTACACTCCTAGAAAAGGGATAAGCGGAATGAATAGGAGTGTTTTATGAGTGAAGGGATGTGTTAGGGTAGACTAGAAAATGAAGGGTAAGATGTGTATTATGAGACTGAGGGAGAGGGGTTTTAGGATGAGAGAATATAATGAGGGGATATGTAGTGATGTAGGGAAGAGATTTAAGTTTTAATGATAGGTGATGGGGACAAATAGAGGGGTTTAGGGTTTTTTAGGATAATATGGAGTGAAACTAGGGTTTGATTTTTATCATGGTAAATTACCTTAAGTCTTGCATTTGCAAATGTAATGACGAAGTAAAGGGAGTATACTAACTTGTTAGAGGGATGAAAGGGTCATTTGAGATATGAGAGGAGGTTTGCTTGAGAAATGGGAGGGTTTCAGGCCCTTCTGCTCAATGCAAAGCACCACCCTCAACGCGCAGTGCCAGTGTAAAAATACACTAGGGAAATTTTCTAGACATGTAGCACCGGCCTCTACGCGCAAAGCCAGGTCCTCAACGCGCAACACTGACTTGCCTTGCCTAGAAGCGTAGTGCCACTCTACCAACGCGCAACACCAAGCTTCCAATGCCTAAAACTCCCTCAAGATTGCCTCTTCTTTTCACTTTTTGATTTCTTGTTTTCTAAATGAGAATAATGATGTTTAAAAATGAAAAGTGAGGGCTTAAATAGGAGAATATTTTCATTTTTCACTTGAAAAACCCACTTTTCTAATGTTTCTTGTTCTTTTTCAAAACTCTATTTTAATTCCTTTTCTTCTTGTATCTTTGCAGGTGGATAAATGCTCAATTTGACTTGAATTTTAAAGTGTTTCTTTGTCTTGCAGCAAGGAGAGATGCTCAAGTGCAGCTAAGATCAATTATTACATATAGTGACTTAAAATTACAAATGAAATACAAATAAACTTAAATACTTTGTTTTGACCTCAAAAACATGGCTTTGAGGTGAAAATTACATTAGGTTAAAAGATAATAATTTTTAGTAGATATGACTTATAAGCCATCATGCTTGATTTATTGACTATCCTCATACCCTTGCTGGCCTTTATTTACATTTGAAAATCAGGTTCTTGACCTTGATGATGAAACCCTAAGACCTAATGAAATCATGCCCTATGACCTAATGAAATGGACTACAAATTGATTATGAAACCATAACTGAAGACAATCTAAAGAAGGATCAACTAGTCTATGAGTGAAGAATTTAGATTTGATAAAGGGAAAACAACCATTAGTGGATCAGTATATCATGTCCTAGTGGAATGATGCAAAAATTTTAGTATGGGACTCCTAAAATGAAAATGGAAAGAGTGAATTTTGATCCCTGATGGAAGTATGCAGATACTGACACTAACAGGAAGTACAATCTTATTACTCCAGGTAGTTGAAAGGAGGTGTGGGACTATAAACTACTCTGCCAAGGAACTATGCAATGTTGGAACTGTGCCCAGAAGCAAAGTGTCACATGGTCTGTGACTGTGTAAGGGGGGCTGCGCTGCCGCAGGGTATTATTCATGATGTGATACTCGACTTGAGACCAAATGGAGCGGGTAGCAGACATTTAAGACGTGCTTTATGGGCAAGATTTGGAAACATTTGCTTCCAAGGGAGCATTAATGAACCAGATTTGGGGAGAACAACCGAATTCAAATTCAAAAGATGTTATAAATTATAGAGGGATGCCAAACAAACAAGGCTTGGTCATTTGTGCATTGAGTTGTTCTATGCCCCATGTATTTTGAGTCGAGATTTGTTTTCCTTGTGTTGAGCATTGATTGAGCCCTTGATTAGTAGCAACGTCACAAGAAGTTAGGGAAATTGCAGAGATGACCACTGAAGAGGCCACACAAGCCCTGATTGTGGCTGATGCCCCTGAAGGTGCCGGGATTGTGGTGGAAATCCATAAATCATTATGCACGCCGAGGCTAAAGAAAGATAAATAACCGATGATTCCAGTACACGTGTCCCCATGAAATCCACTACGCATTAGATTAATGTTAGGTTGTGTTATATTCTTTCCATGACTAGTCCACGTAGTTAACTTGGGGGTTAGAGGGGGGGCTCCGCCGTTGCGCTGAATACATAGCGGGGAGGTCATAGGCGGTTTGAGGGGTGTAGGTAACCCTTGTCTATGGGGTCTGAGGGGGTTTTTCACCCTATATTATATTGGTTGGACCTACCTATGGTTTTGTACATGACTTTTTACACATGGTTTTGGACACAATGGTTTTCAGTCCATGTTTTCGGACGCGGTGGTTTTCGGTCCATGGTATTGGATGCTTCAACATGTAAAAATATGTATTGTAACATTGAAAGGAACATAATGAAAAATCAAGCTAGTAGTATTGGTTTTGAGATCTAGGGGAAATATCTGTGTAAATGTGTTTTATGTGTTATGCTATCGCATTGTTATTTTATGTATTTAAGAATTCATATGTAGGTAATATCTGTACGGGGCTAAAACCTGCATTTGGTTTCAGAGCTGTTTTGGCTTCAAGGGGATGCCTTTATTGCTGAGGGTTTCGCTTGGGCTTATGGTAGACGCAATTTAGTGGGAGATCTGTAAAATCAAATCTGGTGGTGAAAGAAGACGGCGAGCAGTGGAAAGATAGAGATCAAGAAATTTAATGGTGAGAGTTTTGAGTTGTGGAAACTTGAGATGGATGATCTGTTGGTGGATAAAGATCAGTGGATCATGGTAGATACAGGTACTAAACCAATGGGAGTGTCCGATGAAGAATGGAAGAAGTTGGATCGAAAGGCAAAGAGCATAATACGATTTTATGTCTCAGATTCAATATTGTTGAATGTATTAGGGGAAGCTACGGCAAAGGCTTTGTGGGACAAGTTAGGGACTTTGTACCAATCTAAGTCTTTGGTGAATAAACTGTTCCTATGGAAAAAGTTGTATAGCCTG
>APFE031479301.1:17496-38502 GCA_000404065.3 Pinus taeda
CTTTACGACCCTTTCTAAATGCATGAAAGGGTCTATAAATACTACTAAACTAAAAAAATCTATGAAAACAAAATCCTACTTAATTGGCATCAATTAATACTATCTATCTTCTTGGGAGTGATCTGGCAGTCGGCGATGCGAATCATGACACAGGCTGTTTGCCTTTAAACCTGAGCTGGCTTATCGCAAGCATTGGCTCCACTTCGGTGGTCTCTTGAGGCGCGAACTGAGTTGGGCAGCAAAGGTGGCATCCTAAATATCGGGGATAATATACCCGATCGCATCTGTGAGGCATTTGAGGGCAGCTCTCTGGCTGTGTGGCTTCACTAAAAAGAACCAATAGGCATCCCAAGTCAAACTATTGATTCCCACAATTAACCTTCCATTTTTCTCCAGCTCTGGGTAACATGACTGCTCTAACATCTTCGTTGCTGTTATTTGGCCTGGAGTACATTGAGAAATCATGTTAGACAAGTAAAGAGTATTATTAACCAATTCAACCAGATTACTAGTGGTTGTCTTGCATCTTAAAATCGCTCTTTCTACCTTCATTAACTGAGATTGCCATTCTGTAAATAATATTTCTTTGTGCGATTCTAGGATCCTTGGTAGGTTAGCTACATGTCCTTGATTGGAATCTTGCTATTCCAGAAAATTTGTCAATGTTTCTTCGGCTTGATCCAAATCTGTCCTTGCCTTTTCTACTTTTTCACTTATTGATGCCACTAAGTCACATAATGGTTCTGCCTGGGTGATTTGCTGACACAAAAGCTTCATCTGATTTATCAATCCTTTGTTTAATTGAAATGCCTCTGCTTTAAACTCATGGGGGAGCTTCTTTGTTTGCTCTAGTTGTGCTGATAATTGAGCAATTTGCTCATCTTTGGATTTCAGCATTTGTTCATTTGATGCTTTTAGCTGCGCCAATGCCTCCGATAGCTCCTTTTGCTTTTGGACTGTGCTGTCATCAATCCTCTATTTTTCTTCCTGCAATTGCTTAGTCAGCTGATTGTTTATTTGTTGCTATACTAGAAATTGTTGTTCTGCCTACTCTGCCTTTTTCTGCGCTTCCGATAATTGTGCCTGTAGCGAAAAGATATCCTGATATTTTGTCTATAATAAATTTCTCACCTCCGACGCTTTGTCTATTGTCGCTGCCGAATAAGCTCCAGCATATTGCGATAGCTTTGTCAAGTCATCAGACGGGTCAAATTCCTCCTTCCATAGCACATTGCCCATTACTGTTTGTTCTGGAAATAAAGAAGGTTGATCAGTCCTTCTCCTCTTCCTCTGTTGTTTCACTACAACTTTATGCCTTGGGCTATAGAAGACGTCCAAGGGAGGAATCCCTTCAATCTGCAAAATGACTTCGCCGGAAGGATCCTTCAGGATTATTTCCACTTCTTTTGATTTGGGTGGGTCGTTGGTTTCACCTGAAACCTGCTTTGAAGTCACCTCCTGTGTATTTCCCTCTTTTGAAAGTTTGTCATCTTTAGAGCATTCCATATTGCCGATAATCAAATTAAATTGCTGCCATTCCTGGAGCAATTTCGGATCAATCTGTGTATCTTCATTTACTTTTAAACTACTCTGTTCTTGTTCTTTCGCTTAGGTCTCTTCTTATCTGTTGTCATGCACTTCTTCCTATTGTTTTGATGTAACAGGAGGTTCTTTAACAAGTCGTTGCTCAGGCTCACTTGATTCTGTTGTTGGAGTCATCGCTAACACATCTAGAGGCAAAGTTTGCAACCTCTGCTCTCTAAGTTTGTTAAATTCAACTAGTCCCTCATCATTGTATTCAAGTATGGCGAGTGATTTAACTTGATACATCGACTCGGCCGATGCGAACAAGTCCTCAAATCTATCTTCTTTATGCTCGAACTTGGTCAATTTGGCCTGGTCGAGTGCATTATAGGCAACTTTGTTTGGATCAAATCGCCTGCTCGGTAGAGTTGCCAGGGTTAGTGAATTTATTTTCTCATCTTCTTTCTCTGCATGTTTAAAATCATGCAGAGTGTAGATACAAATTCTGAAAGGAAAAGAGGGCCAGACATGCTTCTTAGCTTTCTTCAGAGTTTGTGTAACCCCATCGGCGATGATCTGATAGGCTATTTCCTTGGCCAGCAGTTTATCAGGGATGTATAGAGGAAGGACGTAGGGTTTAGCTTGACTACCAAAAACTCTGATATAAGTGAACTTTTCCTCCCCGAACCAACTCCCTATGGAAGTTAAATCCACCCCTGCTTGGTAGGAAATCTTAGGGGTAGGCTTATTGAAAATAGAATAGTGAATGGGCAACATGAAACAGTTGCAGATTTGATACAAATGGTGTTTGTAGTTTGTCTTCCACAACTTTTGATGGTATATGTGGATGGGTGCGGGGTCTTGCAACGTCCACCTCCATCCAAGCACAGGAAATTCAGAATTAAAACACAAGACATCTAATACATAGGCACTGTAGTAAAATGGGGGAATGAACCTTTCAGTGACGCGAGACTTGAATCTAAAATCAAGAATTGTGGATGCTAACTTATCGGACAGTATATCTGCCCCATCCATTATTTCACCACTACAAGCCGCCTCCATTAAGGGGACCATTTCTATGGTGAAATTGGCAGAATCATGTAATCCCCACAATCTGCACATCATTGTTCCAGCATAGCAATAAGGGGAGCATAGAGAATCGACCAAGTACTTACCCGAAGATTCATGCTTGTGCTTTGGTGGATTTTGTCTCCAACCTCAAATGGTTTCGGATTCAGTCTCATTCTCAGCTCAGAATTTCTCCAGGAATGTCGTGTTATATTTCTTCTCTGCCTCCGGCAAATGATAGATTTGCCTTAAATCCTCGGCTCGAAAGGAACCGAAAATTCTCCCATCTGTGGTGCTGAAAGTTCTGTCGGTAATTGGGATTTCCTGAATCACCCATTTAACCACATCTGTATATGGGAGGATTTGCTCCCGAGCCGCTATTCGATGAAGAAAAGAGTTGGCTAAATCCTTTAGATTAGCCTCAGATTTGCTAGTGCTGTCAGCTGAGACTTGTATTGCTGTCACCCTTGGCTCTTCGGACTCGATCAAATTATAGGTACCTTGCCAAGTGGTTCTGGCAAGTCCTAAGCATGTAGTATCCGAAATTAACCCTTTCTTTTTAGTGCTTGGATCAATGACAAGTTGCCCTGTGGCCGGCAAAGCGGAAGCTACTGTGGTTTTCTTGGACTTCTTCCCCATTTTGCTTAAATCTGGTACTTCGGAAGAATTCTGAACAGAGATGATAATGGAGGTAATACAGAAAATGATAGCGTAAATCGAATATGACTGAGATATATATATATCGATGAATGCATGGCGAATAATTGACTTAAGGTGGCCTCGAATAAAATCTGTAAAATGATCACAGACTTACTGTTTCATTAAATGGCCGTTAAGACCTGTCAATCCTATTAATGCCCGTCAATTCGATTAATGGCCGAATGATTTATTTGAAGCGTGCCTTGGGCGTTTTAGCGGTTGAGCATGGATGAATGGCTCTTCGAGAGATAAGGCCTTTAAATATGAATAAATCACATTAAACCCGCTTTATGACTTATTTTGAAATATGCGCTTTTTGGCTTTATCGCAATCGAGCGTCGAGGGATATAATAAATCGTTATATTGGTTCCATTTGGAAACGATCACCGATAGCGATATCGCATCGCGTCGGGAGTAGCGAGTGGGGCAGTTTCAAAAGCATGCATAGTCAATTGCCGATCGCCGATAGCGATATCGCATCACGTCGGAGCACAAGGGGAGTTTTAACTTGTGCCAATTTATTATCGCCGATACTCGACAACAATATCGCATCGCATTGGAACAAAAGGGGGCTTTAATTGCGCCAATTCATTTATTACCGATAGCCGATAGAGATTTCGCATCGAAGAAAACCAATAGGTCCTTAAGTTGTGTTCCCTTTGTCATTGCGATATGCGATCTTGCGATCGCTTTATCGCAATGAAAAAAGATTAATCATTTATGTTAAGGATTTTGATTGGTTTATTCGAAAAGGTTTTTTGGTAATGCTTTATTTTATTTTTTCGAACCTTTTTGAATAAAACTAAATTGATACCAATTAAAACCAAAATTAAAAAGGGACCCATTTCATATTATGGCTTTGGGATAATAATGATATGAAATGGGGGGTTGTTGTAGGGCACAACAATTGGTGATTTGCTGGAAGAAACAATTATCTCTGAAAAGTATGGAAATACTTAAACTTTTTCAAAATAGAAATTTTATCAAAGGGGAAAATTCTAATATAACTAGGTATAGTTACATTCCAAACAAAATAAAACTTTCTTTGCTAATTCCCTCTCTTGTCAAAAATTAGATACATTCTAGATTTTTAAATTGGCCTCTATTGGTTGATAGTGATAAAACATAAAACCTTTCCAAATCAGCTTTTAAGATTAACCCCTTTTTCATAGGTAGAGCCTCTGCTACCAACAAACGTTCATAGTTTCGGCAATGATACCTTTTAACCATGTCATTGTCTATTGTCCCATTCACCTTAGAGCATGATTAACAGAATGAATTCAAAACATGTTTTTCACATTTTGCATTTTTTTTCTATTTTCTGTTATTTTTGTAAGATAAAAAGCCATTGCCCTGGTTTGGTGGCCAGCTAAGTGATAATGCCATTCACTGGTAGTAATCTAACTGAACAAGCTGGCTCATGATGAGACCCCTTGTCTTACAATTGAAGCCATTACCCTGTTTTGGTATGCAGTATTGGTAATGTCGGCTAAACTATTTCCCTATGAACATGGTAAGCAGGCTTGTAATAAGACCTCTTATCTTTTATATCTAGTATTCTTGGAATTACATTCTGAGTAATTACAAGCTTTGGTGAGTGGGATAGACAATTTCCTCCATAAGAGGAGATGGATGACAAGGTAAGAGTTGGAGATGTTGAAATTGGATTAGTTTCTATTTTGATATTGATAACCTTTCTGTGACCAATTTGAAAATCTAAAAAGATTTACAATATTTATAAACTTTGAGGGGTTCACTAAGATTGCAATGTAGTTTCAGAATGCAATTATATCTAATTTCCTAGAAATCATTCCTTTTGTTTAAGACTTCTATTATTTTAAAAGTAAATATCACAATACTTGTTTTGAACAACTCTTTAAGTACAACAAAGGTCAATAAAAGATACCTCACATCTTTATTTTCTAATGCTCCTACAAACTACAAAAAATGCTATTAAAAGGACAAGGGATTTCCTCCTCAATTGAAGAATTTCTTTAAGATAAGGCCATTAATAGGGAGAGAATCTCTCAACCCTGATAAATCTTGTCATATGAAGGTCGAATGGCCTATCTTTTCATAGATCTAAAATGGTCCAAGCCACATTTTCTGAAACTTGGTGTGTTTTCCCTTATCTTCATGGGCTTTGTCCCATTTCAGAACTAAATCACCGACTTGAAATTGTTTGGAACCAAATGAAAGTGAATCAAATAATGATTTGATGATCTGCTGATGTTTCACATGAGTGGCTTTGGCTTTTTCTCTTTCTTCTTCTAATTTTAGAATTTGGTCATATCTAAATTGTAAATAAGAGGAAGGACTTTCTTCAATAAATTGAACTAGGGCTAGATAAGGGAGGACAAGATTTGTTGGTAGCACTGCTTCTTTTCCATAGACAAGTTTAAACGGAGAAGAACCTATAGAAGCTTTTTACGTTATCCTATCAGCCCATAATGCAAATATTAAAGATTTGTGCCAGTTCTTATGATTTTGTTTGATAGTTCATTTAATAATTTTAATTAGATTTTTGTTTGTAGATTCTGCTAAACCATTGCCCTGGGGATAATAATTAGCAGAGTATTTGAGTTTAAATCCTCTTTTAATTGCGAAATCAAACATAGCATTGCCTGAAAAGTAAGATGCATTATCAAAAACAAGAGCATTTGGGACACCAAACCTGGTAATGATGAATTGGTCTATGAATTCAATAATAGCTTCAGAATTTGTTGTTTTTAAAGGAATCACTTCAACCCACTTGGTAAAGTAATCAGTAGCAGTAAGGATATACTTATGCTGTTTGGAAGAATTTGGGCTAATTTCTCCAATGATGTCCAATCCCCATTGCTCAAATGGTTGTTCAATGTTGATCGGTTGCAAAGGGAAGGCTGATTTCCTTTGTCTTCACTAGAAGTCTGGCAATTTCGACATTTCCTTACATATTCATGAGCATCTCTAAACAGAGTGGGCCAATAGTATCTAGCATGGATGACTTTGTGAGCTGTTGTATCAGCTCCAAAGCGGCCTCCTGCTGGTCCATCATGTAATTCCTGCAAAACCTTTTGTGCTTCAGGTTTTTCAAGGCATCTTAATAAAATTGAATCATAATTTTGCCTAAAACGCACATCATCAATAATGGTAAAATTTTTTGCTTTCAATCTTATGGCCTTTTTGCTTTTGTAAGACAGGTTGGGAGGTGCATATCCATTTTTCAAATAAAATATTAAATCATCATATTGTGATTCAAAGTCAATGATACTTATCTGGTTGATCGCTTCAAATTGATCCGTATCACTTGATTCTGGATTGTTGGATGCTCGTGCCAACAACCTGCAAAAACCTTGGCCTCTAACAATCTTTGCTGGCTTGATTTCTAGGTCGTATTCTTGAAGTGTCGTTACCCAGTTTGCCCTTTTTTCTCCCAATTCTCTTTGGAATAATAGTTTCCTTACTGAAGGGAAAGGAACTATAACTTTTGTATGGGCTTTTAAAAGGAAGGGTCTGTAATGCTTAACAACTTTATATACAACAAAGGCTTGTTTTTCTACTTCAGAGTAGTTTAGTTCAGCACCTTGAAGATTTGAACTATAGAATGAAATGGGTGCTTCTAAATTGTGATTGTTGATCTGTGTGAGTACTGCAACATAAGAGAAATCAGATGCGATGGTATACAATGTAAAATGATTAGAAATATTAGGGGTATTTAGAGCGAGGGCATTGTTTATTGATTGTTTAATTAATTCAAACTCTTCTTTTTCTGTCGATCCTCATTTAAAGACTGAATTTTTCTTAATCATAGTTTGAAGTGGCAAAATGATTTGAGAAAAGTCTGGAACGGATCTCTTAACAAAATTGATTTGGCCTAAAAATGACTGCATGGATTTCTTATTGTGAGGAAAAGGGATTTCATAGATTTCTTTAATCTTATCCGAATCAATATAAATGCCATCTTTTGAAACAATAAAGCCTAGGAGATTGCCTTGATCAAGAGCGAAAAAGGATTTTTTAGGGTTGAGAGAAATACCATATTTTTTACAACGTTGAAAATTTTGATTTAAATCATGCAAGTGATTGGATCTCTCTTTAGAAAATACAGTAATATCATCTAAGTAGACGACTATTGTTCTGTTAATTAACCCTTTGAACGCGATATCCATTGCTCTTTGAAAAGTGGCTCCTGCATTAATAAGTCTAAAAGGCATTTTCTGATATGCATACGTTCCCCATTTTGTTCTGAATGTGGTTTTGATTCGGTCATCAGGATGGACCAAAATTTGATTATATCCTGAAAAACCGTCCAAAAAGGACATTAACTCTGAGCCTGCCACTGATTGGAGTATCTTCTCCATAGTGGGTAATGGGAAGTTATCTTTTAAACTCGCTTTACTTAAATTTCTGAAATCAATACAAATCCTTATGTCGCCATTTTTCTTTCTGACTGGTACCATATTGGAGACCCAGTTTGAGTGTCGAATGAGAAAAATAATTTTAGCTTCAAGAGTTTATTGAGTTCTGATTTTATTTGACTCTCTAAGTTTGGATGTGTTTTTCTCAACTTTTGGTTAACTGGTTTCTGTTCGGGAAGCATCGGAATCGTGTGCTGGATAATGGATGTATCATACGTTTCTAGATCGTCATATTTCCAAGCAAATACATGTTTATTTTTGCGTAATAGTTTAATGAATGCTTTCTTTTCCTCGATGGAAAGTCCTAATCCTAAATTAACGTTTTGAGGAGTTTGTTCAGTGCCAAGGTTCATCAATTCAAACCTTAAGGTAGAGCTCTAGAGCTTCGTATTGGACACAGGTTTAAACCTATCTTTAATATCGTAAAGATACTCAAGCTTCACCACAGGCTTTGGGATTGAGTTTTCTTCATGTTTATTTCGCATTTGAATATCATGTTCGTCTTCCTCAATGATTTGATTATCATAGGATTTTTCGGAGGTTAAAAACTGTAAAATGTCTTCATCGTGGTTGAATACTCTCCAACTAGTTACATTGTCAGGAATTGATGGCCTAAAAAGCAATTCTACTGAAAATCTATCTGGGCTATAGGCTTCGGAAGGGAGGAACTTGGAAGCAACATTGGCTAGCAAGTCGGCTGCTGAATTTTGAGACCTGGGAATGGAAGAAATATTGAATGCCAAAAAGTGGGAGGTGAGCTCTTATACTAGCGATTGATAATGTTTGAGATGGTTCGAAAGGCAATGAATTGTATTCCTTACCTGTTTAACAATAATCTCAGAATCTCCAAACACTTTCAAGTATTAGACTTTGAGGCTGATCGCTTTATATAATCCTTGGACTAATGCTTCGTACTCAGTTGTGTTATTGGTGCATTCAAACTCTAGCCTGCAGGACAGCATTGTTTTTTCTCCTTGTGGGCTAACTAAAATACATCCTGCTCCTGATCCTTCACTAGACTTGGATCCATCAAAATATAAAGACCAAAATAAAGAATTATCTACAATCTTACTTACAAAATTCTCAGTAACATTAACACATTTAGACCTGTCAGTCTGCGAAAAGTTTTCAATTTATGATGTGAAATTGTTTACCGAGAAAGGAGATGGCTGGGCAATATAATTTCCGAAAAATGACTCAGAAGAATAATTTCCTAAGATATTATTGTTGAATGCAATTGGTTGATTTTATTGTTCAAATTTTGTAACAGTGTGGGTCATATGTTTCTCCCGATCGATCTTTATTTGATTGGGCTTGCCCTTATAGGGGAGCCACATGTGGGACCAATTGGTGGAAATATACCCATGGAGCTTTTCTGACCAATCCTTGCTTAAAATCAACCCATAGAACTTAGGTATATCGGTGACTAGGATATCAATCCTTTGGACTATTCATGGATCTGCCGATAACCTGATTGTAACGAAGTTTATTTCCCATAAAACTTGAACTTTAGTCCTATCTGACTGCACAATGTGAATTGAAGATTTCTGGGGTTCTATGTTCAGTTTAGAACAAACTGAAGTAGGCATTATATTAGATGATGCCCCAAAATCAATTAAGCAGTTATGTAGATTTCGGTTGTAAATTTCATATGTTAAGAGGAAAGGAGGAGTATGGGAATTTGATCTATCTCCAATCAGAATTGTATCAGTTGCCTCAACTCTACCAGAAGGTGGTTGTCCTGAATTGCTTGCAGCTTTAGTACTAGGAAGAGGTGAAGAAGTCACTGCATTAAGTTCTTTGAGAAGTAATTTTTGTTGATGCTTTAATTTACTAAGTTCAAACATGGTGATGTTTTCCTTATTTTTCTTCATGTCATCAACAATATTATAGTCCACCGAATCAGATACTACCAATTTCTTAGATGACGAAGGTATATTGGAGGATGACAGCTGATTCTGGGATACTGTAGCAGCTGGATTTCTTATGGGTACCTTTTCCTTTACAGTATTGGTACTAGCACTCCTTTTCTTTGAATTGGCTTGAATAGGTTCGGGAGTAGCCTTACTCCTTGTAGTCACGGGAAAGGCTTCTTGCTCAGCATCAGTATCGGAATTAGGGAGTATAAAGTCCCACATCATGTGGCATTCAACGACTTCTTCTTCTTCTTCTTCAGATGGTGTAATTTTTTCTTCTTCTTCTTCTTCCTTAGGATCCGAATCTGCATAAGATATGACATTTGGAGGCTTGGACTCAGGTTTTTTGAAATTCCTATAAGGTTTCTTTGTTGAGGACTCTACTACTTGTTTCTTAATCTCAACCATTTCGTTTGACATGGTTTTAAGGACTTTTTGAAGGCCCTCCATGTCATATGGATCCTTAGTGATCTTTTTCTTCGAATTATCCTTAAAGGACACTTTTTTGGATTTTCGTTCCTCTAGAGCAGTTTTCTTTTCCAAGGCGATTACACTTTTTTCAACAGCGAGGGCTTCCTTCATGTTTTCGTCCAATGTAGGCTGTTTAGCCCTATCCACAAAAATGGCTATGTTTGAGGGTAAGGCTGTAATATACCACTCGCTTCTAACTTGTTCGCTTGGTTTATCATCGGTAGGGATTTTGTTCAACAGTTTGTTAAATCGGGAGTTAAACTCCTTAATGGGTTCTCTTGATTCGATCCTTAAATTGGAAAGGTCATGGACGAGTGTAGCCAAGGATCTATCATCACCGTATTTGGTAAGGAACTATTCCTGAAAGATATTCCAAATGGTGATGGATCCAGAGGGCAAGGAAAAATACCAAGACCCTGCTCATCCTTGTAGTGTATAGGGAAACAATCTAACTACCACATCTTCTTCAGTCACTCCCTTCAAATTGACTAACAACATAAAATTATTTATGTGTTCTTCTGTTGATGTTCCAGCATCTGGATTGAACTTTGGTAGCCATTTTTCGGGATAATCGAGTAACGGATGTAAAGGCGCAGGCATGGTGACTGCACCAGGACTTCTCCATGGTCTTTGAGCCATTTTAGGAGTACCAGAGATTGCCTCTGGTGTTCCAGGTGCTTGAGGGGGAGGTCGAAATGAAGACTAGAAATATTGTGATGTTGGAGGTGAAGTCCCTTGGTGAACAACAATATGTAGTGGTGAAGTGGGTGTTTGACTTCGCACAGGTGATGATGAAATGGAAGATGATGGAGAAAAAGTTTCACTACCAGAACCTTCAGCATTATTTTTAATCCTTTTCCTTTCAGGCAAAGGAAACTCAGGTGGTTCAATACCTAGTTTTTCGCTTTGAAGTCTGGTAAGGTGAGGAGGTAAGTGGAATTGCGAAGTCTGACTGCCTTGTGATACTTTAGATCTAGGAGGTGAAATCGAGAAGCCTTGAAGTTTCTGGATGATAGATTGAACTTCAGGGGACTCCGGACTTAAGTGTTCTGAAGTATGATGAAGTTGAGAAGTAATGGTTGATTCTTCCTCATCTCGTCTGGATACTGATGATTCAGGATGAAAACGAGAATTTCGAGGAGAGGCGGAGGGTGAGTTACTCTTTGAATGGTCTATAGGTTTTGACTTACTCACCATTCATAGCGGATGCCCTCCTTCTAGCGCCAGAAATGTTGATGCCTCGAAAATCACTACAACAACATTGGGGGATAACCACCCGGTCCAGACCTTAATACAACTCCTTTTCCGTTTGGGATGGTGGCTCCGACTGGATATAACAGGACCAGTTTCCCGATAATGAATAAAAGGGGTGGATGAGTGATGGGTTGTCTATTCTAATGGTAGGAGAATAACTTAATCTATCAACAAAATAAGAGAACTAATACTAATCCCGAGAACAATTATTCTTTGTAAATGCAGCGTTTAATAATCCTTGTCTATTGACAGGCATGTAGATGACTCTGTAAAATAAACATAGATATTCATTCAAAGATTACTTCATCTAAATAGTTAAACAAAGTGATTAACACAATATTACTGCATTTACCATTTATATCATCGATACATACATGGTTGGAAGAAAAGAATACTATAAACAGCCAATAGTGGAATGCATAAAGGATGTTGTTAAAACACACATATATATATGCGATAATAGCAAGAGCGATCAAATGACAATTCATATAACAAGAATGAGTACAGACATAGATAATAGTACCATATGAGCTGCTAATGAATCCCAATATCAATCGCTATTTGAGATTCTTCCTTCAACGCAGAAATGCTTTCAAACAAAGACAGTAGTGCACATTTGTATAAAAAATTTCCTTATCAAAATCAGAATGATTGGTCCAGTTTCATAAAAGAATATCCCTGAAGTACAATAGTGCAACTTCAAGGTTTAAGTCATATAAAAAACTTTACGACCCTTTCTAAATGCATGAAAGGGTCTATAAATACTACTAAACTAAAAAAATATATGAAAACAAAATCCTACTTAATTGGCATCAATTAATACTATCTATCTTCTTGGGAGCAATCTGGCAGTTGGCGAAGTGAATCATGACTCAGGCTGTTTGCCTTTAAACCTGAGTTGGCTTATCGCAAGCATTGGCTCCACTTCGGATGGTCTGTTGAGGCGCAAACTGAGTTGGGCAACAAAGGTGGCATCCTGAATATCGGGGATAATATAACCAATCGCATCTGTGAGGCATTTGAGGGTGGCTCTCTGGCTGTGTGGCTTCACTAAAAAGAACCAATAAGCATCCCAAGTCAAACTGTTGATTCCCGCAATTAACCTTCCATTTTTCTCCAGCTCTGGGTAACATGACTGCTTTAACATCTTCGTTGTTGTTAATTGGCCTGGAGTACATTGAGAAATCATGTTAGACAAGTAAAGAGTATTATTAACCAATTCAACCAGATTACTAGTGGTTATCTTGCATCTTAAAATCGCTCTTTCTGCCTTCATTAACTGAGATTGCCATTCTGTAAATAATATTTCTTTGTGCGATTCTAGGATCCTTAGTAGGTTAGCTGCCTGTCCCTGATCGGAATCTTGCCATTCCAGAAAATTTGTCAATGTTTCTTCGGCTTGATCCAAATCTGTCCTTGCCTTTTCTACTTTTTCACTTATGGATGCCACTAAGTCGCATAATGGTTCTGCTTGGGTGATTTGCTGACACAAAAGCTTCATCTGATTTATCAATCCTTTGTTTAATTGAAATGCCTCTGCTTTAAACTCATTTATCTGGGGGAGCTTCTTTGTTTGCTCCAGTTGAGCTGATAATTGAGAAATCTTCTCATCTTTGGATTTTAGCATTTGTTCATTTGATGCTTTTAGCTGCGCCAATGCCTCCGATAGCTCCTTTTTCTTTTGGACTGTGCTGTCGTCAATCCTCTGTTTTTCTTCCTACAATTGCTTAGTCAGTTGATTGTTTATTTGTTGCTTTACTATCTATTGCTGTTGTGCCTGCTCTTCCTTTTGCTGCGCTTCCAATAATTATGCCTGTAGCGAAAAGCTATCCTGATGTTTTGTCTTCAATAAACTGCTCACCACCGATTCTTTGTCTATTGTCGTTGCCGAATAAGCTCCATCATATTGCGATAGCTTTTTCAAGTCATCAGAGGGGTCAAATTCCTCCTTCCATAGCACATTGCCCATTACTGTTTGTTCTGGGAATAAAGAAGGTTGATCAGTCCTTCTCCTCTTCCTCTGTCGTTTCACCATAGCTTTATGCCTTGGGCTATAGAAGACATCTAAGGGAGGAATCTCTTCAATCTGAAAAATGGCTTCGCCGGAAGGATCCTTCGGGATTATTTCCACTTCTTTTGATTTGGGTGGGTCGTTGGTTTCACCTGAAACCTGCTTTGAAGTTGCCTCCTATGTGTTGCCCTCTTCTGAAATTTTGTCATCTTTAGAGAATTCCAGATTGCCGATAATCAAATTAAATTGCTGCCATTCGTGGAGCAATTTCAGATCAATCTGTGTATCTTCATTTACTTTTAAACTGCTCTGTTCTTGCTCTTTCGCTTGTGTCTCTTCTTTTCTATTGTCATGCACTTCTTCCTGTTGTTTTTATGTAACAAGAGGTTCTTTAACAAGTCGTTGCTCAGGCTCGCTTGATTCTGTTGTTGGAGTCGTCGCTAACAGATCTAGAGGTAGAGTTTGCAACCTCTGCTCTCTAAGTCTGTTAAATTCAACTAGTCCCTCATCATTGTATTCAAGTATGGTGAGCGATTTAACTTGATACATCGACTTGGCCGATGCGAAAAAGTCCTCAAATCTATCTTCTTTATGCTCGAACTTGGTCAATTTGGCCTGGTTGAGTGCATTATAGGCGACTTTGTTCGGATCAAATTGCCTGCTCGGCAGAGTTGCTAGGGTTAGTGAATTTATTTTCACAGCTTCTTTCTCTGCATGTTTAAAATCATACAGAGTGTAGATACCAATTCTCAAAGGAAAAGAGGGCCAGACAATCTTCTTAGCTTTCTTCAGAGTTTGTGTAACCCCATCGGCGACGATCTGATAGGCTATTTCCCTAGCCAGCAGTTTATCAGGTATGTATAGAGGAAGAACGTGGGGTTTAGTTTGACTGCCAAAAACTCTGATATAAGTGAACTTTTCCTCCCCGAACCAACTCCCTTTGGAAGTTAAATCCACCCTTGCTTGGTAGGAAATCTTAAGGGCAGGCTTATTGAAAATAGAATAATGAATGGGCAACATGAAACCATTGCAGATTTGATACAAATGGTGTTTGTAGTTGGTATTCCACAACTTTTGATGGTATATGTGGATGGGTGTGGGGTCTTGTGAAGTCCACCTCCATCCAAGCACAGGAAATGCAGAATTAAAACACAAGACATCTAATACATAGGCACTGTAGTAAAATGGGGGAATGAACCTTTCAGTGACGCGGGACTTGAATCTGAAATCAAGAATTGTGGATGCTAACTTATCGGACAGTATATCTGCCCAATCCATTATTTCACCACTACAAGACGCCTCCATTAAGGGTACCATTTCTATGGTGAATTTGGCAGAATCATGTAATCCCCACAATCTACACATCATTATTCCAGCATAGCAATAAGGAGAGCATAGAGAATCGACTGAGTACTTACCCGAAGATTCGTGCTTGTGCTTTGCTGGATTTTGTATCCAACCTCGAATGGTTCGGATTCAGTCTCATTCTCATGTCGGAATTTCTCTAGGAATGTCGTGTTATATTTCTTCTTTGCCTCCGCCAAATGATACATTTGCCTTAAATCCTCGGCTCGAAAGGAACTGAAAATTCTCCCATCTGTGGTGCTGAAAGTTCTGTCGGTAATTGAGATTTCCTGAATCGCCCATCTAACCACATCTGTATATGGGAGGGTTTTCTCGCGAGCCGCTATTTGATGAAGAAAATAGTTGGCTAAATCCTTTAGATTAGCCTCGAATTTGCTAGTGTTGTCAGCTGAGACTTGTATTGTTGTCACCCTTGGCTCTTCGGACTCGATCAAATTATAGGTACCTTGTCAAGTGGTTTTGGCAAGTCCTAAGCATGTAGTATCTGAAATTAACCCTTTCTTTTTAGTGCCTGGATCAACGACAGGTTGCCCTGTGGCCGACGAAGTGAAAGCCATTGTGGTTTTCTTGGACTTCTTCCCCATTCTGCTTAAATCTGGTACTTCGGAAGAAGTCTGCACAGAGATGATAATGGAGGTAATACAGAAAATGATAGCGTAAATCGAATATGACTGAGATATATATATATATATATATATATTATATATATATATCGATGAATGCATGGCGAATGATTGACTTAAGGTGGCCTCGAATAAAATCTATAAAAATATCGCAGGCTTAATGTTTCATTAAATGGTCGTTAAGACTTATCAATCCTATCAATGCCTGTCAATTCTATTAATGGCCGAATGATTTATTTGAAGCATGCCTTGGGCGTTTTGGCAGTTGAGCGCAGATGAATGGCTCTTCGAGAGATAAGGCCTTTAAATACGAATAAATTGCATTAAACCCGCTTTAAGACTTATTTTGAAATCTGCGCTTTTTGGCTTTATCGCAATTGGGCATCGGGGAAAATCACAAATCGTTATATTGGTTCCATTTGGAATCCCTGATCGCCGATAGCGATATCGCATCGCATCGGGAGTAGCAAGTGGGGCAGTTTCAAAAGCATGGATAGTCAATTGTCGATCGACAATAGCGATATCGCATCGCATCAGAGCACAAGGGGAGTCTTAAATTGCGCCAATTTATTATCGCTGATACCCGACAGCGATATTGCATTGCGTTGGAACAAAAGGGGGCTTTAATTGCGCCAATTCATTTATCACCGATAGCCGATAGCGATTTCGCATCGGAGAAAACCAATAGGTCCTTAAGTTGTGTTCCCTTTGTCATTTCGATATGTGATCTTGCAATCGCTTTATCACAATGACAAAAGATTAATCATTTACGTTAAGGCTTTTGATTGGTTTATTCGAAAAGGTTTTTTGGTAATGCTTAATTTTATTTTTTCGGACCTTTTTGAATAAAACTATATTGATACCAATTAAAACCAAAATTAAAAAGGGACCCATTTCATATTATGGCTTTGGGATAATAATGATATGAAATGGGGGGTTTTTGTAGGGCACAACAGAATATAAGACTCCAAAAGAGGTATGGACTAGTAAGAAATCATGTCTTTCACATCTGAGGGTATTTGGATGTGATGCATATGTACATGTTCCAAAGGAGAAAAGAACCAAGTTGGATAGTAAATCTGAAAAGTGCATCTTTATTGGGTATAAGGATGGTTCAAAGGGTTATAAGCTTTGGAATCCAGTAACAAGGAAGGTTGTGTATAGTCGATATGTGGTGTTGAGAGAGGTGAAATATGTTATTAAACATGAAGTCCAACCAAAGGAACCTAAGAAGATAGAGTTTGAGATTAAGGAGGAAGAATGAGACTCTACAGTAGAGGAGGAATCAAAAGTTGAAGAGCTAGAAAATCCAGGTGTGAGAAGATCAGTTCGAGAAAGAAGACAATCGAAAATGTACAGTCCATATGCTTTCTATTCAAATTTTGCTTTATTTGTTACTAATGATGATCCCAGAATTATGAAGGAAGTAGTATATTCAGAGGATGGTAAGCTCTGGAAAGAGGCCATGGTTGATGAAATGGCATATTTGCACAAAAATGCGGCTTAGTATCTGGTGGAGTTTCCCGTTGGAAGGAAACCCATTGGCAGCAAATGGGTGTTCAAGGAGAAGACAAATGCAGAAGGAAAGGTGGAGAAATACAAATCTCGGTTGGTAGAAAAATGTTATTCCCAAGTGCCAGGAATTGATTTTGGTGATATTTTTTCTCCTGTTGCCAAGGTAGCGTCTATTAGATTACTTTTATCTGTTGCTTTTGCTTTTGATTTTGAGGTGAACAAATGGATGTGAAGACAACATTTCTTCACGGGGATCTAGAAGAGGAGATCTACATGAAGAAACCTGAAGGTTTTGCAGCAAAGGGTAAGAAAGAAATGGTATGCAAGTCAAAGAAGTCTTTGTATGGGTTAAAACAATCACCAAGGATGTGGTATCAGAAATTTGATACATTTATACAAGGACTTGGCTTCACTAGAAGCAAAGCAGATCACTATGTGTATTTTAAATTAATTGGTGATAGTGTTATTTATCTAGTCTTGTATGTGGATAATATTTGCTCTTTGGAAATGACAAAGAAATTATCCAAGATTTGAAGACCCAATTGTCCTCCAAATTTGACATGAAATATTTTGGTGCTGGAAACTATATTTTGGGCATGGAAATTAAAAGATATTGGGCAAAGAGGAAGCTCTGGTTAAACCAGAGGAATTATGTCGATACAATGTTGCAAAGGTTTAATATGTAGGATAGTAAACTGGTGGAGGTTCCTATTCTTGTAGGTGTGAATTTATCTGTTGAACAATGTCCCAAGACATAAGAAGAGGAAGAGTACATGTCCCATGCTTCATATGCAAGTGTAGTCAGTAGCCTAGTGTATGCAATGGTTTGTATTAGACCAGACATTGCACATGCAGTGGGAGTATTGAGCAGGTTTATGTCAAAACCAGGGAAGGAGCAGTGGACAGCAGTGAAGCGAGTTTTCAGGTATTTGCATGGTGCTAGTGATTATGGTTTGGGCTACTAAGGAAGACCAAGATTGGACAGAGTGTTGGATATTCATGGCTTTGTTGATGTAGACTGGGCTGGAGATCTGGATCATAGAAGATCTACAAGTGGGTATGTGTTTCACCTATTTGGAGGTGCAGTCAGTTGGATAAGTAAGAAACAATGTGTAGTGGCACTATCAACTACAGAGGAAGAATACATGGAAACCACTCATGCAAGCAAGGAAGAAGTTTGGTTTCAGAGTTTGTGTTCAAGTATGGGGTTAGTAAAGGGAGCTATAAGGATAGACTCTGATAGCCAAAGTGCAATTTTATTGGCAAAGAACCCTACATATCATTCAAAGGCAAAGCACAATGATGTTCAATATCACTTTGTGAGGGATATGATAGAAGACAAAAAGGTGTTTCTGGTAAGGGTGAACACATTAAAGAATACTGCAGATGCATTGACAAAATCTATGAGCTCTAAGAATTTCTCTTGGTGTAGAGAGACAATGGGCATTGCAGGGATGGATAAATGACTAAGCTCTCTTGTGGCCTCCTGTGGAAAGAAAACAACAAGTGGGAGAATTAACGATGGAGGAGAAATGGAAAGCAGTTAACATGGAATCCGACGAGGAGGAGGAAGACCTGGATGACTTCATAATTGAAGAAGATGAGGACAAGGATATGGAGGAAGAAATTGAGCCTACCCAACCTCCAATAAATTTTCCCGCACATATCTCTCCGCAGAAGGGGAAGGAAAAAGCTCCCAAGGACCTCGATGAGAGCAAGAGCTCTCTCCAGACTCCGCTCCTCCTGGAAAACATCAACTTTGAGGGCACGCACTTAGGGTGGGTGCCTAACTTGAAGTTTGAAGATTTGGATCTCAGTAACCACGCAAAATTCCCTCATCTAGAGATTGTACAGCTCATGAAGCTAAAGCAAAACACTGCGGTGGGATTTATTGAATTGGAGCCTCGAAAATGGTTACGCAGAGTAGAAAGGTAGGGTTATTCAACTTGCTCTGGGTGTCGCATTTCCACTACACCCCAATAACAATATTTTTCATCAGGTTGCTCCTATGCCTAGTGCATGGTGGCTGTTTGTGGCTGGAGGAGTCCATCTCCATCAGGTACCACTTAATCCATCACATTACCCAAATTTTGTGCAAAGGAGAGGACCTTGTAGACATCTCAGAGGGGAAGAGCAGCGATTTCCCCATCGTAGAGGCCATGAAGAAGAAATACAAGTTGGAGAAGAAGAAACAAGGCTACATGATCTCTAGTATCAACAACAAAGAAATTAGGGTGGCGACTCAGATATTGGCAGGAAAGTTCATGCAGAAGTGCCATGCGGACGAGGTCCCCACACCAATGGTGACACTTGCTCAGCAGTGTGCGGAGGGGGTCCAATTCAACTGGTCCAAGTTCTTATGTAAAGAGTTCTTGGAAAATTCCCACAAGGCCCAAGAATAAGGAAAAATGTTCCACTATGCATGGCTTCTATTGTCCATAGTGCTCATGGCAGGAGGATTATTGGAGGAAAATCAGTTCCCCACAATTGATCGGGATCTGTCGGAGGTCGCAAAGTATGGTTTGTTGTGGACCATGAAAGACACAAACCCGATCCACGACAGAAAAATATTCTGGGTGTTCATGGAAATGAACATCAAAATGGGGATTAACCACAAGCTGCAGTTATCAACCATTGTCTACAACAGACTCCAATTTTTTTCAAAATTTAAAGTGGACTTCCACAACATATATATCAGAGCATGCAAGGACCTAGCCAAGAAATGGAGAAAGCTACCCTTCATGGTGACAAATGATGTAATTTTCGATGTACTAGAGACATGGCCACTAGAGTGGTGTGCCCCAAACATCGTGGTGGTGGAAAATTCTATGACACAGAAGAAGAAAGAGGAGGCCAAACTACGGATGGAAAATTTGGCAGAGAAGAGAAGGAAAGAAACAATAGCAACAGAACAAGAAAATGATGCAACACCAGCAGTAGCACAAGAGGTAGCCGAGAAAGTGTGTGAGTTCTAGGAGTTGCCTCCGCATGGGTAGGAAAAAGAAATGGAAATAGAGGAAGAGGAGGGTGGTGTGGACCCACAAACCACATCAACACAACTGAAGCACCAGTGCCCGAGTGAGCAGATGGGGCCACACAAGAAGGTCAAGGCATCAAAGTTTTATATTGACCTAATCACCCTTACTAAGGGTGATCTACATGACATTTGTGAGACGGTGCGTGACGTCACCTCTGAGGCCCTTCAGAGCTTTGCGCAAGAGAATCTGATTGTGTTGGGGGCCCTTAGAGTGTAGCTTTAGGAGTTGAAAGTGTGCACTCCTCAGGCTGGTACCCTTTTGACCAGCCTTATAGTAGATACAACTACAGCAGAGTAGATGCTGTGTGCTCGGACAACAAGAATAATAGTGCTGCCAGAAGGGGCACTAGTTATAAAAAATGAGTTTGATAGACCTACGATTAGCACACTAAAAGGTATCGGGATAAACATGGCTGCACTCTCGTGGGAGACACTATATGTTCTGCATAATGGGATTACTGCATAACTACAGGCTAGGGACAGCCACACACTGCAAGTGTTGAGCGAGCAAAAGATAAACATGGAGTAGTTGAGCTTGCAACATGACAAAGTGGTGTCACAGAATAGGCATATGGTACGGGTACTGGAAGAATCCTGTCATATGGTCCCTGAGCTAGCCATCCCAAGAGACGCACCAGCAAAGGCATGCATCCACAGACTATCAGTAGGGGTGTGTGAGGCGCGAGAAGAAATGACTAAGGTTCAACTATAGCTAAACCTTTAGATATCAGAGTTACGATTGAAGGCGTAACCATCCACCCCTACAGATGTAAGAGAACAGTGTGCCAACGCTATTACAACAAGGATGGAAGAGATTAGCAGTGTAGTAAGGGACTGCTCCAAAATGTTGGAGGGGTCTTTTGAGGTCCTCACTAACTTACAGAAGGACCCTAACATCTAGCTCTTAGAGACAAAGGCACATGAACTCTACCAGTAGTACAATAACGTCAAAGGGACCCCATAGATACTAGCCCTCACTCAGAGGCTCATTCTAATGAAACAGGCCAAAGCGCAGAAAGAGTAGGTGGATGTAGCATGACATAGAGAAGTAGTCTTGAGGCATGCATGCAGTATTGGATCGACGAGGCCTTCGTCAATACAGAAAAAATTGAATGAAAGCATG
>APFE031479313.1:0-17256 GCA_000404065.3 Pinus taeda
AAACAAGATAATGAAAATGTGCTCCAGGTATGTTTGGGCAGGAATGAGAGAATATGGTGGCATACTTTTAGTTAAATGGAAAACACCATTAAGGCCTAAGAAGTAGTGAAGCTGGGGATTCAAAGTTTTCTCTCCATTTTTAGAATCGTTGGCTACAAAGGTAATGCGGAGAGTCCTCTTTATTGAAGTTCTGTGGCAGAGTTTGATGAAGTGGAAATATATTGAACCATCAATCCTGGAGGACTGGATACGATACCCTAGAAAATCGATTTCTGGATGATCTATAGTATGGAAAGAGGTACTAAAAGTCTTCTCAATCATTGGTGATCGTCTTTCCTAGCTAATTGGAAATGGACAGAAGGTCCATATTGGAACGAACTGATTCATGGATAGGAGGCCTCCATATGTCAAGCATCTCACAACGTTTGATTGCCCTCTTACATTTCTTAAAATTGGTTTTATTTGGAAGCATTTTATTTCAGGAACAATGAGGATGCAAGCCAGGTAGGACTCAACAAGGATTTGGCACTAGAGTGGAACCGATATGTCTCTGCCCCCTAGTTGCATTATATAAGATTAAGAGATTAACCAAACAGTCTTGTATGGGTTGAAAATGAATAGGAAAGGACTGCAAGGTTAATCTAAGATACCTTGCAGCTCTTAAAAAAAAGGAGGAAAAGGATATTTCAAACTGGCAGCATATTTGAAAGCTTTAGCCACCCTTAAAATATCATGATTTCTTACGACTTTTTCTCGAAAAAAAAAATAAAATCTTTGATATGGGATATACTACAAAAAAAGTTGGCAGAGTGCTGGGAGGTGCCCATTATCTATGGAAAATTATGCAAGCACCAACCAAATTTCTGTTCAATGTTATTTTACTGAAGTGGTATGTAGTGCTACAAAATCTATCACTAGTGGCAAAGGGGTACGGTATGAAGACACAGAAGAAACATCAGAAATCTGGCTGGATATCAAGAGGTAAGATCTGAAGCACATCGACGGTCGACCTCTTCCATGTTTTATTTTATGGGTGGTATGGTTAACTAGGAATGAATTCCTATTCCAAGGAGCATGTAAATAACCATACGAAATCTTTTGCAAACTTAAACGAGCCTATCTACTCTTTGAGAAACCAAAGTAGTGAAAAAGTATTGATTTGTTGTAGATCCAAGAATAGAGACATCAAGTATTCATGTGTATTTGAAGGCGCCTCAAAATATCGAGGTTCACCTTTCTGACTTCCACAAAATCAGATTTGAGTGTGTTTTGTGCGGTGGGGCACAATCACCTATGAAGAAATCAAGGTCTTATCTATTTTGATGAAATTATCCTTGGAAGGAGGACTCAGGGTCATCGATATTTATGGATACTATTTACTGGTGGTGGAATGGCTAAGGGGAATTAGAATGCAAAGAAATATAGATGTATTTGATAGTTTTCAACGCATGAAAGAAATCAAATTAAGCTTCACTAAAATCCACATTCATCACATCTATTGAGAGCACAACCATGATCCAAACAAGCTTGTTGAAAAGATCCAAGCTCTCTCCTTTTAAGACTTTTTAAGATGGGGATTGCTTTCTAAGAGGTTTGAAAAATCTATGTAATGGGTAGTTTTCATTTTTGATGATCTATTTTGGAGTTTTATGGAGGTTTAGTTTGTGAACTCTATAACTGAGCTTATGCACCTTAATGTTTTGTCAAAAAATCATTTGTATTCCTTTTATTTTAAATAATGGAAGGGTTTATGTTATATTTCTTGGAAAAGCATTATAAATATATACAATAGAAATTAGTCATAAAGCTAGAAATCATGGATGGTACATTAAAATATGATAAAATAATATTAGGGGCATCAATTAACATGATAAAAGACACCACAGTGATCCATTACATCGACTTTTACGATTCAACTGGCCTTGATGGACCCATAGGACCCATTATGTTGTGATAAGGGAACAACATGCCCTCCCTCCTTAAGAGATTTGTCCTTTAAGCATTAAGATGATTTCAAATAGTAAGAATTCCTCTTATTTTTTCTTAGTGCTTTCCATGCTTAATTATCTATCCATCCATTTGTAACTATTATTGGTGCCAATCCTTGATAATCTAACGCTACTAGGTTGTTTCTTTTTATTCCATGTATTATCTTCATTTTTCCAATTTGTTGTAGTTTTTAGTTTTATCATATACTTGTTCCTTGGCTTTTGGGTACATGAATTCCATTGGTTCTTCCATTTATTTTCGTTGAACGAGGTTACTAATATGCACTTTCCTGTATTCATTATAGGCATTCCTAGTAATGAGGATATCAATATTGTTCCACCTTTTAAGGTTTTTCTCCATCATGCACAACATTATCATTAATCTTCCTTTCTAGTATAGTACTATGCCCTAGCTTGTGTTCTTGATCTTTGATTGCGGTCACTTCTGAGATAATACTATCATATCTTGTCTTTAACCATGATCTCTACTTCAAGTTTAAGAAATTTGTGGCAACCTTGTTATATCTTCTATTCCTTCCCCTTTTGAAACTGAATTATTGTACCATCCATCAACTTTGTTTATCCATCTTCAAGTCCTTTTTGAATTTTTATTTGTCTTCATCTCTATTTAAGGCTTCATCAAACTTATGACATATTCCCTCTTCAACTCTCTTGCTCATCTCATCAAGTATGAGCTTTGGTTCGTTAACCTCAACAACCTTTGATAATTACTCCCTACAAGATTAGATCTACTAAATAAAAAACATGGATGAGAATTTAACACTTAATAAAATATAATGGCAGAAGCAAAATGATCGCACCAATTTCATACACATGCACACACAATTTTTCCCTTCAAAATCTGTTGTTACACTAATTTAATTCTACAACATACAAGGGCTCCCTTCTTGGGGTAATGGCCATTTGAGGAAAAATACTAATACAACAAGAACTTGGAATTAATTCAATTGATCAAACCATTTGTACTTCGATTTGCTAGCTGATTTGGACCCATCGCTCACTGCCCCTTGCACTCTTCCTCACACCCTGCACACAAGGATGAATATCCTTCACCTAGTCATTGAGTTCTAACAATCACCGTCTTGTGTTTAAAGATGTTTATTCTCCCTTAGCCTAGCCCATGTACCCGCTGTACATTGTAGTTGTTGTCACCATGCTACTGCACTACATGTACAAACTAGTATGAATTTACAGCCCAAACTTCTCTTCTATCAACCTCCACACATCCTTTGGATTTTGTGGCTACTATATGGAACTATGTGGCTATGTATAATAGTGTATGATTCCCCTTGCACACTAATGACTTCATGCACATGATCTAATGACTTTCAATGTTTGCATCACTTAACTTGGTTGTTGTTGGGATCTTTTTACATGTCTCAGACTTGGTGACAATCCTTTCTTGTTTTTTGCATGCAGATTGGCAGCTAGAAGTTGTCTTTATTTACTTTTAGCTCGTGCTCTAGCCCATCAAGACATTTTTTTTGTCAGTTGCACTTGATGCCTATGGCTACAATCCACTTTTTATCTTTCAAACTCATTTGTTTTTCGCCATACAACCTTAGTGGAAGCTGGAAGCCCCCACCACCCACCCACCCCCTTTTTGTTTTTCTCAATCACCATATGGTTAGCCTTTACCACAAAGTTGGACAACTACCACTTCAATATCTCTCTTAGGCATTGTATGACATATGGCCAACCTTGAATGCAATTTTTTGCCTGGCTGTGTCTGCCTATGGCTTGATTCGTACAATCTCTGATTCCTGCACGAATGTCTCCTGTACATTAACTTCTGGTTGATTCTTTCTGTGCTTTGTGGCTCAATCTTCTTGTGCAACTCCTATAAATTAGCCTTCAGAGGTTGTGCTTTGATACCATTCTAATTTCTAACCCCAATGATTTGGTTAAATACTTCCCAATAGATCAGATCTATTGACCCAAAAAAAATGTGTAAGATTTTAACATTTAAATAGAATATAACAACTGAAGGGAAATGATTACACCAATCTCATACACGTACAAATAATTTCTTCCCTTCAAAATTTGTTGTTTCATTAATTAAAGTCTATAGCATACAATGGCTTTGTTCCTGGGATAATGGCCCTATGACGAAAAATACATGTGACCCAACAAAATGGGTAACCCCATAGAATAAACTTTTGTCCTCCACTTGATAGCCAACCGGTCAGCCGGACAACCAACAACCCCTGAGAGCCACCATTAGCTGATGATATGCCATATATCTCCCCCACTTGCATTAGCGATGTGTTTCTTACCCATCTAGATTAGCATTTGGGCAAAGGTGGGAAACCACTCACAAGGTATTTTGATCATTTTGCATTTGAGTGCTTATAGTTGTTTGTCTTTGCGAATTTAGTATGGATTATGGGGTGATCTGGATGATTGGCAGACCTTGACTGCATTCTTGATCTCTCACCTTACTTGGGGGTTAATCTTTGATCCTAGTCTGTTGGGACTTCCCTTAAGGACCACTGGGTTATAGGAGGGGCACTACTTGGAAAGGCATGAATGAGATAACATGTTCCATCTTCCCTATGTCACACTTGACACCTTCCATCCTACACTACAAGTCCATATCTCTCCTCCATTCTTTGGGTACAACTTGTCATTGGTTCTTCGGGACTTGGCACTCATATGTTCACATACCTTGACTAGGGCCCAAATTTTTTTCCAGGAGGTTGATGCTACTAAAAGAAACAAAAAGAAATGTTAAAATGCAAAAGATGGCCAGGGATAGAAGAATTAGCGTGTGGGAAAAATCTTAGCATGAACTCTACCTTCCAAATATGTCTATCACCCAATTCTTGAGCACATGTTGCTCCATTTTATCATAAAGGAGCCCTTGCATGTCCCAACCCCAATGAGCAATAATTGACTCATCTTAAAGGGCTAATAAAATTGCTACTTCATACAAAGCAAGCTCTAACCCTTGAACTATAAGTGGTAATACAAGGGAAAATCAAGAAGTAAAAGGTGCACAAGAGGGGTGGAAAAACCAAGGCTGAAATGGTAACTCATGCATTTACGAATGCTTCCTCCTCACGTCTATACACTCAGGACATGGACACACCCATCATCTAGCACCCTTGTCCATGACACTTGGCATTGAAGTCTCTGTTGCCACATTACTATTCACTAACACCTAATAATTGAGGGGTGGACTAGAGAAATGCTACTTCCCCTTAGGGTTTGGAAGCGCCTAATAGTGTTGACCTTTAGCCACTCCTACCTAGGGAAAAACACCTTTGCAAGTTTAGGGCCCTGATTTTAATAAGGGATCCTTGTTTGAAGTATCAAATTTCCCTTAACATTCAAGTTTGGTTCACTAAGATGCATTATTGATCTTTGTCCCTAATGACTAGTTTCTTTCACTAGAATCCATGTTGTTCTTGTTAGGTGGTTCTATAGCCCAAGTGTTGGGCACCCACTCCACATGCACCCCGACCCTTTCGAGGAGTACATTGGCACAAACAAGTGAAGCATTGAGAGTCAGGAGCCTCCTAGCAACATCATCAATGACACATGTCCCAGAGCACCCCAGTGCCCCAAACATTGGTTGAATTTGACCCAGGTTTGAGGATTCTTAAGGATGACACAACTGGACCCAGCATGCCCCCAGGTTGGTCTTGACACAACTGGACCTAGCATGCCCCAAGTTGGTCTTGACACAACTTGAAGGAAAACAATTGATTAAGAGCCCAAATGAGGTTGATCTCACACTAAGAGACTAGGGAGGGTTTGTTGCACCAAAGGAAGCCCTAACACTGGAGGAGGCCACTTCCAACAATTGGAGACCCATGGAAACCACTTTGTGGCACCCCAACTGGATCTTAGGACCCCAACTCTCAAATCATGAACTTTGCAAGAATCTACACCTTCTTGGACACCTCATCACCCTTGGGCATGGCATTTGGAGCATTTACTATTGGTGACATTAGCATGAGAGTGCCTACAACTCACACGTGTGGACAAATTAGGGCACATTTTGATATAGCTAGTCGGTTAGCTTGTAATTCTATGACATTTTAGCATCAAACTTGTTTTAGGGTCTTTGTTAGGCTTATTATTAGTCCTAATCCTCATATAAATAGAGGATAGGCTCATTGTTTGGATCATCATCACTTGTGACTTATTTTGGCCCTCTTAGAGATTTTCAACCTTGTTTTCTTGTGGAGATGTGACTTTATAGTGTATTTTTCTACTTGGAGCTATTTCGTTGGCCTCGAAGATGTCATTTTGGAGCAATAAAGGCTTGTTCATGCATTCTATCTTGTAAGTGTACCTTGGATTTGATAAAAAAAAATTGTGTGTCTAATATATGGAATGGTTGATTATCTAGGGTTTCTAATTTGCTAGTTATTGTTGAAAATCATTGTATTGAATCTAGATGATAGCATTGTATGCATTACTCACTCATAGAATGTGAATGGAAATCCCATTGGTGAATCTTTAAACTAGCTCTCCCAATTGACTTTGCTCCCTCACAAAAGTGATAGCTAGGGTTTTGAAACCTAGGGTTTTATTATTCCCTTACTCCTTGCCAAAATTTAGCATATTTTACACTCCCATAGACTCCATCATCCCAAGGGCTAGACCCTAGCCTTCGTAACTTTGTTGATCACCTACAAAACTTCACTTAAATCACATTATGTCTCTCTAAATCTGATTTTTGACCCCTTGAGGATAAGTCGCTAGCTAGGGCTAGGGCATGAAATTTTACTAGGGTTGAAGACTTTGACTTGTGGAAGGATTCAACATTGGAAGGAGTGTTGGTTGCATCAAAATTAGCCCCTTGTAGTAGCTAATCTATCCATTTCAAAGCTAAATCCTTTATGTCCTAGGTAGATCTTGCTCTAGAAAAGCCCTAGTTTGCCCTTCTCGTTCCTTAATTTGAAGGTATTGATTGTTTGGAAGCTTTTTCTTGGCCTTGTGACTCTAGGTTGATCCTTTTGGCTTGCTATTTCTCAAGCTCTATATCATTTGTACCTTGAATAGGCCTCATTAGAGGAAGCAAATTGCCCCATCATGCTTGATGAGCCTTGTTCTTAGGAAGAGTTGTCCTCTACAAACCTATCTTGTCACCTTATCCCTTGGATTTAACATCTCTCATGGATGACCTAATAAGGGGAAGCCTCCCTAGTGGTGAAAGTACATAAACGAGCATGAGGTAGTGGCTATGGTGACAGTGGGCCACACCTCATTGTTGTCCCTTGGTCTAGTTTTTGCCTTGTGAGCCCCCCTCATAAAGGCCTGCTAGATTTTGAGGCAATGCCTTTGGTGTCGTTGCCCGAGAGTATATTAGTCAACCTCTTGGAGGGTTTAAACTTTAAAGATTAAACTTCACCATTCTTTGAAGAGAAAAATTCATAATGAAAATCTGGATTCTCTTCTAGTGACCCCAACAGAACTTGACCATGGAACTTGGAAGTAGCTACTTAAACCCCCTTAACTCATCATCGAAGAAATGGCGAGTCTCTCGGCATTCCTTTTATGGATAGGGTAAGCTGTGTCCACTATCCCCCTGAGGTGGCATTGAAGGTGAATATTTGAGGGCATTTAATTCCCCTCAAATGACGTTTGATAACTTTTCGAGAATTGACCAATCCTTTTGCCTCCATGATCATCATTCCCTACAACTTTGCAATTGGATATGTCCTTTGGCAATATACCATCACTTTTGTTCTTATTAGGGTTTGTAAACTTGTGTTTCTTATCCTTATTACAAGTGTTTTTTATGCCTGCCTTTTGACTTTTATAATTTATCTTTTTTATTTAGCATTACAATGTATTTTGAGAATTATCTGAAGGATTAAAATGCATTGCTGTTGAAGAGCATGTCAAATTAAGTTTTGAGAAGTGCATCCCTATCTAACACTGATATATTATAGAACAAACTGTTCAAAGATCATTGAAGTATAAACTAGTTTGCACTTTTCTTTTCTAACTTCAGTGATTTGTCGAAACATGATTTTGTTCTCTATTTTCTTGAACTTTTTGATGCTTTAAAGCTTATTCGTGTTATTTGTTCAGACATATCTTTGACTGCTTGACTGTTTGACTGTTGTGTATGTCTTATTTTAAACTTTCCTTAAAAGCTTATTCTGTGGAATTCTGAAATTTTAGGAAACACTCCTGATGTCTGTGAATCATGATTTAGTCAAAACCATTTATTTATAGACCAAATTGCTGTTGTGTTATTATTTTCTTCTGTTTGGCAATTTATAGAAGATTCTCTAGAGTATTCTGGAATCTGAACATGATTTGATGTATTGGGGTTTTTCCAGACAGGTCTAACCTGTAGAAAATCTTCTGGTAAATTCAAACCTTGTATTCATTTGGGTTGTTTTGAACTAGAATCTTTTGTATGACCAACATGCTAGAAAATTCACTGGCATGAAATATTCACACTTTCTTTAACCATTTCTCCAACTATTTGCTATTTAAATTTTCATTTTCTTTTAAATAAGAAATGAAAGTTTCTTTATTTGCGCATGCAGTGGAAGTGTCCTATGTGCAAGGAGAATTATTCAATGGACAGCATCATTAATTTTGTAAGTAATTTGTTGCAATCTTTTGATGGGAACAGGATGGTAAAGGGAACATCAAATTTATGCTAATTCCTAACAAGTCAAAACTTTATGATTATCTAATATGGCAGATGAAAAACTACTCTAAGGGCGTAACTGAAGTTGAGGTGAAACCAGATGCTTCTTGGTATCCAAAGGTTGAAGGTTATGCCAGTCTCCGTGAGCATTGGCATCAGCCAGATGGATCAATGATTATTTCAATTGGAAAAATTACACATCAACAGGGAAACTTGAACCAAGTTAAATGTGAGAGTATTGCCTTTAAAAATTGGAATAAAGAAGAATTGAGATGGTATCCAAAGCTCGAAGGTTATGCCAGGCTCCATAAGCATTGGCATCGGCCAGATAGATCAATCATTATTTCAATTGGAAAAATTACACATCAACAGGGAAACTTGAACCAGGTTAAATGTGAGGGTATATTTGAAAGTCAGTTGCCTTTAAAAATTGGAATAAAGAGGAATTGAGATAGTTATTTGGGATTAGGTGGTGCTATCTTATCATCTACTGCAAATACTATGCCATGGATGGAAGAAGGGGAATATAAAAATCGTGCGAGCCATCAGCTACAGTGCGACTGATACAAATGGAGATGATGAAGATCCAAGTATTAATCAAGAAGGAAGTGAGGACCCTGTCAGGGAATATAAAAACTGTGCCAGCCATCAACTACAGTGCAAATGATACAAATGGAGATGATGAAGATCCAAGTATCAATCAGGAAGAAAGTGGAAGTGAGAACCTTGACTTTTCAACAAATAATGATGCCAGGTTTTGACTCTTCATTCTTGGGATGTAATCAGACTTTACAGAGAATTTCCAAGCATGTTTGTTCTGAACTCCGAAAGGACTCTGAACTAATAGTTCTAAGTGATTCAGAGGAAGAGAATGCAAATGATGTAAACATTGGTTAATCTATTGTTTCAGTTTTTGCTATTTCGGATACTTTGTGTCAAGGGGTAGAGTACCATTGAATTCCTATGAAGGTTTGCAGGAGGAATCACAGTTTGATTGCATTGGTATTACCTAAACCTTCATTCATCCGCACTTATTGGATCCTTTTCTGAAGTGATTTTGCTCCAGCATAGCATCAACGCTCCACTTGGTTATATTGGTGCTAATGGTGGTGAGTTCAATTTGTCAAATTGGTACCCGTGCCCTCAGAATGTAGCATTTCATTTCTTTGGTACAAATCCAGATGTTTCAGGTACCTCAGTGTGCATATGTGGTACTTCTGACTCTTGTCAATATGTATGGTTTATTGGCTTCACAGCTGTAGGAGAACACAAGGGTGGGACCAACAATCCCTGACAACAACCGTTCGTTAGATTCTTCCCTGTGTTCCTTAAGTACAGAATGGAATGGTGATTTGAAAGATGGCCCTATACACTTCTTCCATGTTCAAGCACAGCCTGCACAAGCATATGTTCAAACTGATTATGGAGACCTGTAATCACATGTGATGATGTACATACTAATTGGATTTCACTCAGTTTATGTAGCAGTAACAACTTGGGTAAGCCAGGTTTTAAGGAACCTGCTGCAGGAACACAGTGTAGACAATATCGTCTGCACCTGGGGAGATGGACTCCACTCATTAGCTATAGGTATACAAGGTCAAGACATTGTATCTTCTATTCCTGAGTCGATCAAAGTAGACTGGAAAACTGCTTCGTGATTAACAGTGTGCAGCATCTATACCATCGAATGTTAGTGATAATAGAACTGATTAACCAAGGTTCTGATAACCCATTACGTCATCAATTTGTCAGATCAATTCGGCATCGATTTTAAGTTTCTGTGGATTCAAATTCTAATTAGGTTGCAGCATTCAGCATCAACTCTGTCGCTGGTTTTGCATGCCCATCGAGGATTATGAGACCAGGATTTTATTTTATGATTTACGTAGAAAAATCACCCTTTCCTATGGTGTTTGTGTGCAAGGGATAACCCAGTTTTAATGCAGTAGCAGGTGCTTAAGAACTATTGTAGTAATGGATGTAAGCCTAATGATGCCTAATGTATGACAGACTTGATGCTGCAATGATGATGTTTTTTCTTGGTGAGTTTTGGCAAAGATGATGTTTAGATGTCTCTGCGAGCATTGTGGAGAGGCATCAGAAAATTCCTATTGTGCTTTGCTTAACTTCATAATGGAAGCATATTTTTATCATGACAAATAATTTCCCTACGCACTGGACTTTGAACACAAAACCAACTCTCAACAAATATGAAGAGGCCTTAATTGTGTTTTGTTTTCTTATTATTCTCGCATGATGGATAAATCTGGAAAAGCTTATTGCCTCCGGAGGAGATGTTATCCTGTAAGGTACTTTAAACAAATTTACAAATTTAAATATATATATAGAACATTTAATAAACTTGTCAACACCTCATTCCAGCTATAAAACTTGTCGACACCGCATTCATTTTTTTCAAAAACATTAGATTTGATTTTATCTATAATATAAAAAATCATATAAGGTCATTTGCCAAAACCTGAAATCACAATCAAATGTTGCATGAAATTGGAATAGTTACAAAACTAAAATATTGCCTACAAACATTAAGTAAATTGACATCATGGTTAAATGTGTTTGTGTGAGATAAGTTTTATCAAAGTGAAAAGTAATTAGTAATATATATGTATATATAAATTAATCAAATTAATATGATAGTTAAAAATATTTTTATGTGAATTAAATTTTCTTAAAGTAAAATCAATTAGTATTTCTGAAATATAAATCATGTTATTTGATATGATAGTTAAAATGCTCTCGTGTGAGGTAAAATAAAATGTATCCAAGTAAAAATTAATTGGTATCTCATATATATGAATTATGAAAATTATAAATGTTTTTGTCTAAGTTAAAAGCAAATGTTTAATGATAATAATATTTTAAAAGGAAAACAATGCTTCAATAAATTGTGTAAATAAATGTTATTGTTAAAATGTATTTGTGTGAGATTTTTTCTATCAAAGTAAGAAATAATGAATATTTAAGAGATATAAAAGATTAAGATCATTGTTATAAATACGAGTGTATAATATGGGTGCATAATTTAATTAAACTCAAATTATTCAAATTTGTAAACTATAATCCATTATAAGAAAAGAGGAAAATTAATGAAGAATAATTTAAATGTAAAACAAACTTACGTTATTTTAGATAATTGAAACCAACCTAGATCCATCTTAAACATGGATTTATAAGTGTTGAGAGGATCAAATCTCTCCCGGTGAAAACCTCTTTTTGAGTGCAAATCTCTGGAGTGCAAAACTTTAGGAAATGTCATCTCTCAAGGTGGAAACCTCTTTTTGAGTGCAAATCTCTGGAGTGCAAAACTTGAGGAAATGTTCGCACCTCGAGAGATTTCATCTCTCTTGGCACTTGATAGAGCTAGATTTAAAATGGATCTAGGTTGGTAAATAATCAAAACCAATTCCAATATCAAACAAATCTAGTGTAACCAATTCCAATATCAAACAAATCTAGCGTAATACTCTAGCTTGAAGGGGCCCTATAGGAAATGGGTCTTACAACCAAGTTATATAGAGCACTTATTTCATCAACAAGCTCAATATGTCAATACACACAACATCCAGATGTATCATAATTATTCTTGAGGTTGATATTAGTTATACCATCAGGGAATCCACCCATTGAAAGCCTTGAAATAGACCAAAGAAGCAGAACTAGTTGAGGATTGGTGAGAAGAAAAACAACATCCCAACTATAAGCTCAATAACATAAATTGTGTTAAGCCAAATAAATCATTCAATGAAGATGCTTTTTGGGACAAAATTGTGCACAAAATTCCTTTGCACTTAGTCAATTTGAAGAAAATTGGGTTGTTTGATGATGTTGTAAAGTGGCTGGCACATTCCAAATGTTTATAGGTTAATACGAGTACATAGTTTGTCTATGTATCAATAATTTGTCCAAAGTGTACTTTCCTTTCAACTCATATATAAATCAAATTTCCATACAATAGTATAATCACATAATCTAAAATTTTCCATGGATTATTCCTCTAGAAACAAAGGCAACACTAGGAATACAAATGGTCCTCTTAATTAGCGAAGCCAATATATATGTAATTGGAAGGTGTGATTTTATTTCATTCTTCAAATACTGGTTTCTTTTTATTTCTTTCTCCATATATTGTTTGTCTTGGCAGAGGTCTTAAAATGTGTTATACGTAAGTTTGTTGTTGCAAAACCTAAGTCTTCTTCTCCTCCTACACCATGATAAATGTGCAATAGTTTCCCTCGTAAAGACAAACACAACCTAGATAGAAGTTTAGCGATCTACATGGATTTAACATCTGGTTAATATAACAACCTCATCCCACGTCTACCCAAGTAACCCCACCCAACCGGGGTAAATATGCGATGAGAGGCCACTATGATGGGATTCAACCTCCTATGTCACCTTAAGGAAGTGGAATCGATGGAAACATGCCACATACACCTTCCACATCAACAAAAAAACTCCCAGGAGCCATCCCAACCACTCAGGTAACCTGCCCTTGAGACCAACTGAAGTTTTTGTGCATCAAACTTCTAGACGCTCCCTTGATATGGACAAGGGTGCATCTGGGAGGCTCCAGAAGCTCCCACAACAAGGGCAAGGGAGCTTCCAAGGACTTTTTTCTCCAGTGCTGTGCTTGCGACTTTGAGATTTGTGCCACTTTTCAGGGCCAGAGCTTAGGTCATTGCCCAAAACTCTGTCACCTTTATAAATGAAATTTCACAGCAGAACAAAGATACATATGCAAAAACATCAACAAGGACTAGACTAGACTCTTACTAGCCATGACATGCATTTCATCAAACATATCACAAATATGAAATCTACAGGTTTTAACAATAGAGTTGAGCATAGGTGTATCATACTTATATGAGATTTGCTATGAGGCATTGTTTCCTTATCACATTAACTGCATTATCATCTATTAGGACATAGATACATTATTCATTCATTTACAAGTAAAAACATGATGAGAGCCATATATAGCCATTGTCATAATTCATATTCATAACCAGTATAATAACAATAGAAATACCAAGGAAACAACAAACATATAATCCACATAAAAACCATTATAATACTCATGAATTAACACGAAGAAATAACCTATTATTAATGATGCAAAGGCTAACCAGGTTTGGTACTTCCACGGACCACTTGACCGTAGATATGGTTGAGCCAAATCTCTCTTTAGCCAGTCACCTTCGTGCCATATTCCAAGCATGAATGTGGGATCTCATGGAACAATCCATCAAAATCGAACTAGGGCTTCCAGAGGCCAAACCACCTCAACCCATCAAATAATGATTCCACTTCATGGTCGGACATCACAAATCATCACCAAATTGGTCTCTACCCAAGCCTTCTAGGGCTCAAGAGTGTTTGTTCCAACTAAGGCTTCGAGGACCAATAACTAAACCCATAACTGATGTCGGGCTTCCAAACCGTTTGTCCAACCAGAGCTTCCAGGACTTGTAACTCAACCCACCAAGGGCTTCCAGAGCGTTTTTCCAACCAAGGCTTCTAGGACTAGTAACTCTACCCAATATGTTACAAGGCTTCCAGAGCGTTTGTCCAACCAAGGCTTCTAGGAACTAGTAACTCAACCCAAGCTAAATGAAACATGAGAACCAACCAGGAAAACAAAGAAATGAACCCACAACACCTTGGTTATCTAGGAAATGGCAAGGTTAGAAAAATCCACTGTCAATCCAGGCAATCCTCCATGCCAATGACAGATCATGACCAATAAACCACATGCATGTGCCATGCATGTCAAACTAGTGAGGAAACCATACATGCAACTCAGTGTCTACAAGAAAACCCCGTTGTAGCTGCTGATTTCGATGTCCTCTTGCACTTTTCTCCTCTTCCTTTGCCTTCTTGCTCCAAGAATATAAGTATGGCACACTCTCCAAGAGTGCTCCAAGGACACTCTAAGTGTCCAAGAGTATGAGAGAGAATAGAATGAGAGGTCAAAAACTGAACTCACAAAAGGCTCACACTGACCAAGCTTGAGTAAAAGCTTACGAACTGATCCTTTGAAGCATTTTTATCAATGAGGCCTCTATTTTCTTCATTTTCCATTATTTTCCTCCAATTTCCTCATCACATGCAATCTGTGACCTTTCACCTTCCTTTACTCGTAATTTCCTTTATTTTCATAAATAAAATGTCAATAAATGCCTCATGTCTTTCCAAAGCCTTTGCCATAATAAACCGAAGCGACACCCCACTAGTATTTTTGCCCAATATTCATCTTGGAATACATGTCCCATGATGTTGGTCTTATATTTTTATATTTAAATGGATTTTTTTAACCAGTGTTGTTACATAATCCTCCCCTGTGGGGGAACACCATCGTTGGTGTTCAATGACACCTATAACCAGAAAGATCGCTGAAAACAAAACATACTACCCATGGAGCTTTATAACATAGCTTGTTGTGGTATTCACAATGACCATCTGCTAAAACATGACAAACATATTGTTCATTAGAGCTTTATAACACAAATCATTACAATATTTACAATAATAACCACATATACACACATACACATTTGCTTCACCCAGAAAATGCTCATAACGTATATTGAGCAGCTTCATAAGTCCAACTCGATACAATATTCACAATAATACACACATATACACATATGCACATTTTCTCAACCAACAAATAAAAGGATACGATGCCTGCATCTGCAAAAAGGGAATCCAGAGGCTCACACTTTCACCATCAAATTAATTCCAGGATTCACCTCCTTCCCAGGAAGTACATAATCCACTGCAAGGTCGAATTTGCATCCAATGTCCAACACTATAATCCAACGCCACTTATCCTCTCAATGGACATTTACCAACTCATTGTTCCAGGGCACACTCACAATGTGCATTTGATTCCATCTGGAAACGTGTTGACGTTTCTAGACCCACCAACATGTCAGGGGATCTCCCCGGTAAGAAGTCCCAATTAGACCTCAGATTGTTTGGAGGAGTCCAAGTAGTGGGTAGTAAAGCTATGCCTTGACTGCGTTAGCACATAGAGATAAGCAAGATATCCTTGTTGGAAGCAAGTGTGTGACCTTGTAGCAAGTCATGAGAGATGCATGGGGAGGTTCTAACATACGGAAGAGGAAAATAAGTGTATCCTTTAGAAGCCTGTAATAGTACGGAGCCTCAAAGGAACACACGAGATGAATGACATCACAAACTGGAAAGAAAAATAGTTGACAATCCAAAGTGATGAGTTAAGCCAACAACACACTTCAATAAGATTCATACAATTGGTGAGCCTCATCATTGGGTTATTATATGGGTCTTAATTGGGCTTAATTCACCTTCTAGCTTAGTCAAACCAACTATTCTCACAACTTATTGCATAATTTTGATTATATTTTGCTTATGAGATGATTTAGAGTTGGATATTTTTCTTTGTGGTCTAATGTGCATGTAATGTAGGAATAAGGGATAAAAGCAAGGAAAAATGCAGGAATAGAGGATAAAAGCAAGGAATTGAGGCAAAGACCTTGGTAAAGACTCGAATGGGACAAGGGAGAGTAAATTATAGGAGGTAAATCCTCCTCATTTACTACCCCTCCATTTGAATATTGCTCCATCAGCTCAGATTGCAAACAACCAAATCATGGGATTATAAAACAACCGAGTTGTAGGAATTTACAGGGTAAGTTCCTCAGACAGAACACCAAAGGACACCGCTCACAAACAGATCACAGAACAAAACACGAGTATTCTTGATGTGGTTAAAACCCTCAAAGAGGGAAACAATCCACGACCTGAGCCAACGTGGCCACGTCAGACAATTTATTAATAAAAGAATGAAAATTTACATAAGCTTCTCTCATGAATGGTTAACCTACAAATGACCCTCCATGTTCTTTAAATAGAGATCATGGACCAATTGGGTGTTAAGCCATGGATCAAGCGTCGGTAATATCGAGGAGAGAATGAACCATTGAATAAATTCTTATCTAGAAGATATTATGACCGTCAGATTGTAAGTTACAACAGTACATAATAAAGAAACACACTTTACCTAACTCTACTCTAGACCAAGTTACACTTAACTATTTCCTATGTGTCGGAATATCCTAACACGAGCAAGTGAAAAGAACAGAAAACAATTTTTTTTGAGTTGGGAGCCAAGCCTCCCTAATTGGAAGGAAGTCGTTAAGGACTTCAGATGCATAAGTAGAGAGGCTTAGGACCTCAGTTGGATTCAGACTTCTATTGTAAAAACTCTACTTTATTTATGAGTTGCAAGGATTGTGACAATTTGTTCTGTAATCCATGGTTTTCATAATGAGAATGAGTTCTATTTTAAGCCAGTTGTGAGTTAACTCAGAGGGTTGAAACTCTTGGGTTAGGGCCCGACCCGAGAAACCAAACCTCCTATTTATTGTACTATTTTGCTAGCATAGACTCATGTTTTCTATTCATTTGCTTAAGCAGCATAGATTCATGGTTTTCTATTTTATTTGCTTAGGTAGCTTCATTTTCATTACAACAGTATAGCGTAGATTATTCATGTTTTTTCTGTTCATTTGCTTCAGTAGCTGTATTTACTGTAGTTTACTTCCATTTGTG
>APFE031479316.1:4766-25428 GCA_000404065.3 Pinus taeda
ATCAAATCATTTTAGTGCTTATCTTAATCGTGTCTCGTGTCTCCCAACCAACTGGTCGACAGTTGGTCTTCATCATCTCTCAGGGTCTACCCCCCTTAGCCGCGGGAGACAGGCTTAAACGTAGGGATCGGGGATCAGAGTGACAGCCCTCGGTCTGAGCGTTGTCGTGCCAATCTGCGCGACAACAAGACCCATGATGAGTTTTCAGCTGCAGGGCATACACCTCAGGATTAGGAGTTAGTAAGACTGGCCCTAAATTCTGTCCATCGCCTAATTGGGATGAGATGTGGGCAACTCTAAAACAAGAAGAGCTGAGGAGAGACCTAGTCAAGGTCAAACTTGACAGAAGCAATAGTAGCAGTGGGTCAAAGCCCAAAGTAGAGGACGAGGCTAATGCAGCGCTTACATCGAAGGGGCAACAGAGACGAAGGAAGGACGTCTCCAAGGTGAAGTGTTTCAGATGTGGCGAGATGGGCTACTATGCATCCCAGTGTCCCTTGAAGAAAAAAGACAAGGATGAGAAGCACAATCCTAAGGTTTTTAGCCGCAAATATCGAACAGGAGTTCACCATGACAGCCAAGATACCTCCAAGAGGGAGGTGGGCTGATATATAACTATACTTCGATAGAGCTACAGATGGGCAGAATCCTTGAGGAGCCCACCTTTTGGATCATCACCTTGCTACAGGAGCACATGATCAGTAGTAGCCGGATGGAGGAATTTTCAATTGGTGCCATGGAGTGTTGGAGCGACAGATGCAATAGTTAGCAGCGCCAAAACTTGAGCAGCGCAGAGCAGAGAGGCAACAATGCATGGAGGCACACTGCAGAGCTTCAGCAACGCAGTGGCTTCAAAAGACAGCGTGGGACTAGCAGCAGTCATGCTTTCAACACCGAGGTGTATCCATAGGATACTTATCCAGTTTTGGGTGTTTTCAGTTGCTTCTGTTAACAACTAAGTTGTAGTACGAATGCAGTGTTAGCAATGGCAGTGCTAGCAGCATGGCAGATGCAGCATTTGAGAGGGAGTTGTAGTACAGATGTAGCATTGGCAGTGGCAGTGTCAAAGGCAGCAGTATAGTAGCAGCAGCAGCGCAGTAGTTGGTCAACAGCATGTCAGACATCAACAGCACAATAGTTGGTCGACAGCATGTCAAACATCAACAACGCAGAGGATGATGCTTCAGAGTCAGAGCAATATGCAGTAGTAGTATATTGCTAGAGCACATTCCTCGCTAAGAGGGAGCGTTCATTTGAGGTAGCATTAGATGTGCTCTAAGCCTCAAATTTTGCAGGGAGGCTTGAGCACATGCATCCCAAAGAACCCAAAAACCGTTTTGGGAAATTCCACCCAAAGACGATTATATTAAAATAAATAATATTTTTAATGGAGTTCCTAAGTCTCACTTAGGAAAATTAAAATATTAATGGGTATTAATCTAATTGTGGGTGAATCTTCTAGATAAAGACAAAGATCAAGTCAAAATGATCTGAGCCTTTGATTAGGAGTTAATCTAGGCCATTAGTTGTCCAACAGGAAAATATAAGAAGGGACTTGAGGGTCATTTGGAAAATTTACCAAGAGATCAAGAGATCAAATTTATGAAATGAGAAGTTCTCAAGAGGAAATTTTAATCGAAGAGATCTTTTGCAGTAGAGAGGCAGGGACATTGATCTAGAGGAAGATTTCCAGATTTGAAAAGGCATTAGCAAGAGGTTGAATTATTCCCAGTGCAGGAACGCTCGAGTGCAGGAATGCACGAGTGCGGGAACTCACGAGTGCAGGGACTCGCAAGTGCAGGAACTCGCGAGTGTAGGAACGCGAATGCAGGAAACACGAGTGCCGACCACCTGCACAGAAACTAATAATTAGGGGAAAAGGAAGAAGACATCCCACTTCATCTTCCACATCTTCCCCAAAAGTTTCACCTTCCACTGCATTCTCAGGCTCAGCACGTCCACCTACTGCTTCTCGAGGAAGAATGACACCAATCACCTTTGCTCGTAAAAGGGGTAGAAGGAATCGTTGAAACTTGACATTTTAGTGCATCGTGATTAGCCTTGTAGGCTTGTAGTATCTAGATGCTTCATGATGATCATCTCATGAGATACACCTTTTTGTTTTGATGCAATTTTATTTCATCTTATTACAACTTGTGACTCAAGAGAGTCAGGGCAAATGTCATATTTCAGTATCGTTGTTTGTTGTACCACTTGACATCTTATACATTTTATATAGTAGTTTTATCTTCATATTTATGTGACAATGTGTTTATTTAAAGTTGAGGTTTCTTTAGAAGTTTAAAAAATTGAAAAATAATGAGTATTTTTTTTATTTTTTTAAGTTTCCCAATAATTTTCCCGATATTGCCGATAATTAAAATTTTGGACCCCAATGATAAATTGTCGATAACGATAAGTGTAACATTGGTTTTGAGGTGATAATCCCCCATCTAAAGCTTAATATTTTCACAGCATCCTTCACATTTCATGGTCCCCCCATCAACGATAAGGACATGGAAATTAGATATCGCCATGACAAAACAATGAACGGCTTTTGCTACTCTCTTATGGACAAAGTTATGCGTTTTGCCACTATCAATCAGCACCATTACTGGCCGACGTTTAATAAAACCTTTGATTTTGGGAGTTTGGCGAGAAGAAATGTTGCCCAAGGCATGGAGTGAGATAACTGACTCATCTAGCGTAGTTGTAGTATCATTGTCCGAGGTTAATTGGGGTTCGCCCTCTTCCTCCTCAAGCACTTCGGTGAATGGAGGTTCATTGGCGAAGCTATTTTCAATAGCATCAATTTGAAAGAATTTAGATTGCTTGCATTTATGTCCAGGACAGTATTTGCCATCACAGTAGTAGCAAAGTCCTTATTTCCTTCTTTCAGCCAATCTAACGCCAACACCTTTTGAACCTTATGTGTTTGAGTTGGGCCCCTAGCTAGGGTGGGATGTGCCCATGCGACAAAATTTGGACGATTGGATAGGGAATTTAAAGCGACTTCTGCATCTACGGCCTTACAGCATGCTTCCAACCAAGTAGCTGGGTGATGCGTTCAAACATGGGCTTAGATGGCTTCCTTTAGGCCACTGATGAAACATTCCAAGTAAAAGGCATCTCCTCGTCTCTCAGTCCGGATGGCCAATTGTTCAAAAGCTGCAATGTAGTCTCGTACTATACCCGTTTTCCTTAGCTTAGTGAGATGACCCAGAAAGTGAGATTCCTGATCAAATCGGTCATAAATGGCTTTTGAGAACATGTTCCAAGTTGGCCTCCCTAGATAGCATTTTTGATGCCATTGCCATCGCTCTTAGTCGAAGTAAAGAGCTTCCACATATAGTTTAGTGTCATCATCCCAGATATTGTTAAGGTGGAAATATTGCTCCATTTGTGCCACCCACAGTGTCGAGTTAGAGCCATCAAATTTGTACATGTCCAGCTTGGGTGTCTGGTGGCTCGAGTATTGGTGACCTCCATGGAAATGAATGTGATGATTGGATTCTTGTAGTCGTTGTACCTAGATCAGACAGCCAGTCCATTTCCTTCTCTAGAGCCTGAGCGTCCAAACGTTCTTCCTCTGTAACCGCAACTTCAAGCTCTTCAATTTTGCGTTTTTCTTTCTGAGTGGTCCGGGTTTCATATGCCTCCCGGGCTTTCTGCAGGTCTCGGTTAGCGGAGACATTCTGACTACCCTCATGAGCCATAATGTAATTGCAGGTCGAGGATACAATGAAAATCCTAGCAGCACTGAGATTGTTAAGAAAAGAGCCAAGAGAAAGCAGTGTTCTGAACACTTGGTTTGACGCCTTAGATATCGTTGAGGGTGGTAAGGTTTGGCTCGAGATCTCTCACTTCGGCGTCGGAGATGTGTTGTTCCTGCCATAATAACTACCATTACGATTTCCCATCTCCTACTCATGATACCGATTCAAAGCCTTAACTCTGCCACACTTGAGGCTATTGGTTGAGAGCCATGTGTCCTCCCCTGCGTCTTGCTGACAATGCCGATCATATTTTTTGTTGATTGTCCTCCCCGTTTGATGAACTATATCCTTGTGATTTCCCACCCTTCCCCAGGTATTCCATGGGCCTGTCGTCTGTTGTACCTTCGTTTGGTGTGAAGTGAGTTGTTAATTCTCATAAGTAACTAATGAGCCGTAACCCACAACCCTTCTTCCACTCTTGATGTTCCGGTAAGATCTTGCCTCGTGATGATAGTGCACTAATCCCGAAGCTCGTTTTCTATGACATCTTGCCAATAGGTGTCAATGATCTCCATCGGATGATCGACTGTGTGGTTGGCAAGGCAATCCGCTAAGCCATTTGCTTTCCGCCTAACTGCTTGTGGAACAATGCTGCTGAGGGAGAAGAGATGTTTCATGATGAGCGTTGTTACCATGACCAATCTCCAGAGCTTTGTGACTTTCTCCGGTCGAGTTCCATTTTGCAACCTCTTCACCATAGTGATGGCCAGGAGGGAATCGCCTTCCACTATAACTAAACCTTTACCCAGCCGGATGAGGATTTGCAGCCCCTGTTCGAGGGCTACGAATTCTGCTTCATTGTTGGTAGCCTCCCCAAGCGTTCTGCAGTAAATGTGGAGGATTTCACTTTTGTCATTTCAGAGGATGCCCCCAAGCCCTGCAGGGCCAGGGTTGCCCCTGGAGGCTCTGTCGAAATTTAATTTGTAGAAACCCGAGGTGGGGGGCAGCCAGGCCAAAGGAGCGGGAGAAAGTCGAAGGTGGTTATCTTGAGCCTTGTGACTTGTCAAACCATTCATGCCAAACAACAGCAGGATGCGAGATTCATTGGGAGTGAGCGTCTTGTCCTGTTCCGCTTTGCAGGTGGTAAGGGCAATTTCTTTGAAACTGTTCATAATGATTGTTTTGATGGTTTCAAGTTGCTTGAATTCTTTTTGAAAGATTCTTCTGTTCCGCTCTTTCCAAGTATTCTAGTCTATAAAACCAGGGCAAAGTCTCCAAAGGGTGTTAACAGTATTGCAGTTGGAGTAATTTGTGCACCAATTTGCAATGGAATCTTGAATAGAGTCTCTGTGTCTGTCTATTTTTTTTTAAATTCCTTTCATCCATTCCCACAGATTATTGGTCCAGTTACAGTCATTAAGGAGATGGTTCATCGTTTCCTCATCCTTTTCACAGAGGGGGCATCTAGAAGGCCCAATAAATCCTCTTTTTACTAAATTCTCCCAGGTTAGGATTTTGTGATGCATGATAAGCCAAAGAAAAGATTTTATCTTTGGCCAGAAAGCACTGTTCCAGACATTTGGGTACCACGCTACTTTGTCTTCGAGGTTCTGGTGCTCAAGATAAATTTTGGCTTCCTCAAAGTTGAAAGTTCCTCCGTCAATTTTTCCCCATCTAAGTTGGTCCTCCTCCTAAGTGGACCGGATCATTCTGTTATTCAAGTCGAAGTTTAGGTTGCTGAGGACTATCATGTCTTCCTCTGGGGGGAGAGGCTCTAGGTTCCAATTCCTCCAATGCTGGTTCTCATTGATATCAGACCAATATTGATGGACTCGTATTTTGCCCGTTGCCTGAAACCATCTTTGAAGGGCATGATAGTTGGGGTTTTCTAGTTTAGGTAGTTGTTGCGAGGCATCCTCCTAGAATAAAGCCTTGTTGCCATTTCGAATTTCCTAGAAGCAGTGGTTCTGAATGAGGTGGTTGTCAGCTCTGGCCAGATTCCAAATAGGGGAACCTTTAGGGGCATATGTCATTCGGATTAGGTCCTCCGATCTCCACATTTCAGCATATTTGGCTTTCCATAATTTTTCCCAAGGTGTATGGGGTTCCTTGAGCCATCGCCACCAAAGCTTGGCCCCATAAGCTTTGTTAATAGTGTCCAGGTCTTGTAGCCCTAAGCCCCCCAAAACTTTGGACTTTCATAATTTAGTCTAGGCTACAAGTGCCAACTTATGCTTATCAGCTTTGGCCAACCAAAGAAAGGCTCTTTGAATACTCCTAATTTTATGTGTTGGACACCTAATCCTAAAGGGTTAGCGTGGAAGCCGAATGGACAAGCAGTCCAAGGGACCTTGGGATCTGAATCCCAACGGTCACCAAATGTACTATAAATGTATATCTAATTGTTAATAAAGTGCACTGAATGATTTATCTTTCTTATTGTTTTCCTATTATTTCTCCTTAACCATGTCTGTTTAACATGGTATCAGAGCAGGCGTATTCCTGCCCTGCATAATTAATTTGAGCCACTTGTTTTTGTGGTCTCTATATATGGTTCTGCGTTCCCTGACCTCTGGCGCACTGCCTGCCTTCTGCTCCTCTGTCCACTGCTTGAAGGAGAAACGCTGCTGGAAGCACAAACGCTGCCTGACAAGGAACCCCTGAAGGTAACGCTGTTGATATATGAGTGGATTTGATATATGAGTTGGTTTGACATCTGTATTAAAAATTACGCTGTTGATATATGAGCGGATTTGATATATGCGCTGGTTTGATATCTGCTGTTTGATATATGAGCGGATTTGATATATGAGTTGGAGTTGGACATTGAAACGCTGCTCCTCCTGCGATTCTGAGTGTAACGCACATTCCAGCTATCTGAAAATAGAGGCCTGGGTATTTTTAAAACCTGTCAACTCTGCAGAACCTGCTTGCCATTAATATTTCTCTGTTGATCCTGTCAGTTATAGACATAACATTTTTCATTGACCTGTTCCCTTCTGCTACGCTGCCCCTCCTGTAGCTACTCCACCTGCATGTAACCGCCATTTTTATGCATTGCTCCATTCTTTTCCAGTCATCGAATATGATTAATTCATTCTCATTCTGTGCATTGTAACGCCTAGTCTCTGCACTGTTTTCAGTCTTGAAAAAAAAAAAACAATACGCTGCCTAGTTAACACTTCACAAAACGCTGCTCTTGGCATTTACTCAACCTGTGCAGCTGCACGCCGTGAACGAATCACTGCAGATACATTTGCAGATTCCACTGGTTTTCGACAGAGTAATGAAAATTTGAATGTAATTGCTAGAAACGGGTCCTACGGGAATTCGATCCTTCAGTTTGATTCTTGCCTTCAGATTTAGGGTTTCATACCAGCAAGGATTATTCGTAGAAGCGTACGACAAAGACTGCTGGTGGCGTGGATTCGTCGTGAGGAGGCTCTTCTGTGGGGAGGAATTTTGGTTGGTTCACTTTCCCGGCACCAAAACTCTCTGCGCACATCGCCTTTCAGCCTTACGTCGCGCTCAAGACTGGAAAGACGGAACCTGGCACGTGGTTGGAGACTTTCATGAAATACCAGAAATAAAGTTTAGTTAATAAGAAGAAAGGGTGTTGTACAAAGTTAATGTCCCTGCCCACTGGAGCTCACGAATTATAGAAATCTACCATTACGGATAAACCAAGCTACTGCTAATGCTTTGGAAGCTGAGGAGAGAACAAAAAAAGATGGATTAACATGATGTCTCGGGACTGTAATCGTTTTTGCAAAATCATGCAGAAGCGTCCAAGTGACAAAAGAAATCTGCTACGTACAGTATGGTGGGGCCAGCCCAAATATTATTCATAAAATAAATGTGTGGAGGTTCACGTTTCTGGGTTGAAAGAAGAGATAGCATGACTTCCTTGTGTCATTATACGAATTGATAGAGTGTGTACAAAACGCTAACTCCATTTCTTACTACTCGACACAACTTGAAGTGAGACGAGAATCTTTACCAGATGCATATCCTTGCAATTGAGATGTCTCTCTGCTACCTGGAAGTTAATTTACTCTGCGTGTGGGCGTGCCATGAATGCCCGTGTGTTTTGACTACTACGTTTCATAGAATACCCTCTTTCTAGAGTTGTCCCAAGGGAGATACAAGTTATATCAGGGTGTGATATTTCCTTTGTTGGGAAAGAATAGAGCATAGGCAGATCGTAATCGCTATGCTGGACATGGAGCAATCCCCCCACAGGCCGAGTTCCTATTTCTGGGCATGACCATGACTTCTGCAAGTGGTATTGAAAGGGACGAGAACCTAATTAGTATGTTGAGATTGTTGTAACCTAATATTTGGAGTTGTGTATTATCCCAAGTCTTTCACTGTTCCCTGTTCCGTCTCAAAGCCAGTTGGATATTCACTTACAGCAAAGATTGTCATTTCGTTCCTGTCATTCCAGGTTCTAATTTCAGTGTTGAATTGTTCTACAATTTGTATGGAGAGGGCCAACTCACATTAAAATAGGAGGCCACATTCAGAAGTGGGATTTGCTGGATAAAGACCATTAAGAAGATAGATCGATTTTCCTGAGGATGAAATAGAGCACGAAAATCCCTGGACTTTTTCACGAGTTCTGTTGTGAACAAGCGGAATGAAACTCCTCTTTATTTTTGTTGGACAAGATATCATTTTGCTGGATGAGTTTGTTGACTAGCGTGCATCAGAGATGTAGTGTACCAGATTGAACCAGCTGTACCAAGCCACCGGTTCCAGGTTCTCCTATACGTTGTGCTATCAGTGAGATGGTTTGGATTGAATACTGAAAAGTTCAGTTGTGAATCAACCTATGCGGTTATGTATTTTTGTTGAGGTTTTAATATTTCTGATTAAACAGTGAAAATTGCAGAGGTTCTATTGTACTAGTGTTGAATTGGGGTTTTTAGGATTGTGTTTTAATTCTTTTTCTCCCTCGATTCGTTTAGAAGATAGAGCACATACAAGCAAACAATTTTGTTTAGTGTGTTGCACAACAAGAGATAAATCTATAAGAAATAGGAGGCGGCTCCGCTCATTTCCTCCTGCTATGCCTGTTAAAATTGAAGAGAAGCTATCCGATGATAGAAGAAATGGTGTTTGAAAAGCCGGTTTAGAGAAACAAGACAACAGTGATTTTTGTTGAGCAACATATATTTAGATTGATCACGATATTTGGAGAGAGATCTTGGGAAAACGGCGCATACAACAGCAGCTTGGAGAAGTCTCTTCTCCTTTGTCGTTGTCCATGTCTGTCTGTTTAACAAGCACAGTAACAAATTGACCCAACCAAAAGTTACCGTCAGATAATATTTCCTCACTTCTTTGAACGATTTTGTGAAGAAGGCAGCAGACGAATAAGATCAAGAAACGGAAAAGGAACACAATAGTTTCCTTCACAGAGAACAGAATCAGCAAAAGAATGACATATAAGTTGGAGATATATAGTAATTTCTTCAAAATACAGTTAAACTAGGAAAGTGGCTTTCAGGATTTCACAGAACAGAGAGTGCATTTTTGGTCATTTGATTGTTTTTACAAATACATTGTTGATTTGATTGTCTGAATAATGGAGAAAAATCATGGATTATTAGAGTTATTAAGCACTCTAATCTTATCTACTGATGGAAGTACAGTTAAAGTCAACAAAAACACTCTCAGAGATATTCAAAAATCTTTACAATATGCACAGGAAAAGATTGATTTTTTGCAGCTTGAGACAAAGCTGCAGCATGAAGAACTACAGCAATGGAGTCATCTTTCTGAACCTGTTTCTGTTCAGAAGATTGAAACAGACTCCCATAAACAGCAAGTTAATAATGCAGCAGTTGTACATGCAGATGCAGAAAATCAGTCTGCACTTCCCAAGCCCATCATCAGACCTTGGGAACAACTTGTCCACAACAAGCACAGAACCGGTCTTGGATATGACAAGGACTTGTCCTTTCATATTCCAGACTACACTAAGCCCATTCAGTTTCAGAGTGTTGGTTTCATTTATGACAGTTCACCTGCTCCTCATAACAGTTCAGCTACAGTTGTTCCAGACTCTGCTCCTCTTCCACAGCAGCCACAACAACAACAGATCGTGAAATGCCAACATTGTGATCGAGTTGGCCATCTGAAAGATCACTGTTTTGATCTTCATCCATGTAAGCACTGCCATAAAACCAGTCATTCTTCACACAAATGCTTCAGCAACAAACGTCCTGCAAGAACAAAGATTCATCTAGGATGGATCGCTTCTTGGCAATGGGCATCAACAGCCAAGAAGATATTCCAAACACATGTCAGAACTTGTTCCAGAATATTGAACAGTCTTGCAGTTGAGTTTTCACCATCTTCTCAACTTGTATCTGACAGGGGGGGAAATGATGGTCATCTACAAGCTTCAAAGCCACATCAAGCGAGCCTGAGCCACAACCTGCCACACCAGTTTCAGAGTTGTAGCCAGAGACAAAGATGCCTGAACATGCCTTCAGTTAGCGATGTAGGACACTTCCTCTAGCAGAAGACTTACAGCTTCTTGCCAGTTTTGGAAGAGTTCCAGGAATTGCATAAGCATTCCAGAGTTGTTGGTCATCCTTAAACCATCACAGGTTGAGACTTCCCTTTACAGGTTGAAGTTTTACCTTTTATGCGGGGTGAGGCCTCCCTTTTATGGTTGAAGGTTTCCCTCTTTAAAACAATAGGATCACTTCCTCTAGCAGAAGACTTACAGCTTCTTGCAAGTTTGGAAGAGTTCCGGGAACTGCACTAAGCGTTCCAGTGTTGGTGGCTATCCTTAAACCACCGCCCTTTTTTACCAACATTTCATAGAGCACATTCAGCGTAGTGCTGCCATGCATTATTTGCACATTTTGTATTACAGCTCTTTTCTTGGACTCATACATAACCCTTCAGATTAAGGGGGGGAATGTTGGACACCTAATCCTAAAGGGTTAGCGTGGAAGCCGAATGGACAAGCAGTCCAAGGGACCTTGGGATCTGAATCCCAACGGTCACCAAATGTACTATAAATGTATATCTAATTGTTAATAAAGTGCACTGAATGATTTATCTTTCTTATTGTTTTCCTATTATTTCTCCTTAACCATGTCTGTTTAACATTATGTATAACCATTTTTGGAGCTGGGAGGATAGAGAGCATGTAGAGAGGAATGGCTTGCAGAATCGCCTTAGTTATTACAAGTTTTCCTGCAAAATTTAAAACTCTATTGGTCCAGTAATTCCCCCTATCCTCTAGCTTGAAGAGCAAATGCTCCCAGTGGAGTTTTTGCCAAGGCTTGCCAGTGAGAGGAAAGCCAAGATATTTAGAAGGAAGGTTGTGCCTCTTGAAACCAAGGATATTAGTGAGGTGCTTTTGGACCGCCAAGTACGTATGGAAGAAAAAAACAGAAGATTTATCCAAGTTAAGATCCATACCAAAAGCTTGGCTGAACAGGTTCAAAATGGCTTTGAAACCTTGGGCCTCCTTAACTGTAGGGGCGCCATGCAGCAAAGTGTCATCCACGAATTGTTGATGGGTAGTTGTAAGAGTGTGAGTCAAGGGCTGAAGACCTTTGATGATATTCTTGTCCTTAGCCTATTTGATGATGCGACTAAGTCCTTCCATTAAGATAGCAAAGAGGAAGGGGGAGATGGGATCTCCTTGACGAATGCCTCTGGAAGGGAAGAAAGGGTCCGAAGGGGCTCCATTGACTAAAATAGAGAAACTGGGAGATTTTACCATGGCTAAAATCCAGCTGATCCAATGCTGGGCAAACCGAAAAGCTTTCAAACTTGCCTCAAGATAACTCCAACTAACCTTATCATATGCTTTTGAGAGGTCCAGTTGAATGATCATTCCAGCCTTTTTCTAAGACTGAAGGGTGTGGATCATTTCCTGTGCTAATAAAACATTGTCCATGATTTGCCTCCCTTCCACATATCCCGACTGCTCTTCTGAGATGATCAAAGGGAGAATAGGCTTTAACCTATTAGCCATGACTTTGGAGATGATCTTGTACAAGACATTACAGAGGGCTATAGGTCGAAATTTACAAGGAGTACAAGCAGCCTCTTCTTTGGGAATGAGGGCAATAAAAGTGGAGTTTAAGGATTTGAGAATGGAGGAGGATCTTCTAGAGTCTGCGACCACCGCCTAAATGTCCTGCTTCACTGTGTCCCAGCAAGCTTTGAAGAAATCAATGATGAATCCATCTGCTCCCAGGGCTTTGCCATTGGCCATATCTTTGACTGCCTCTTCTACCTCCAGGAGGGTGATCGGGCGGTCTAGAGATCTGGTCTGTTTCTCTGTGATTAGCTTGGGAATAGAGGTAATGACTGTATTGATTGTCTTTTGTCTATTGATGTCTGGTTCTGTGGCAATAAGACTGAAGTGGTTCCTAAGGATAGACGCAATCTCCTAATGATATCGAGAGGAGGTTCCCTGTTCATCCTTAAGCTTGGTTATTTTATTAGTGCCTCTGTAATCCATGGCTGAACGATGGAAAAAATTGGTATTTTTCTCCCCTTCGTTCAGCCATTGAATACGGGATTTTTGTCTCCATAAAGTCTCTTCCTGATTGCATCTATCATTCCATTTTTGTAGGAGTTCACGCTCCGTGTTAATGGAGATTTGAGATATGTCCCCCTTGATCCAGTTGTTATGTATTAGATTCATCTGATCCTCCAGGGCTTGCTTGTCCTCAAAGATGTTGCCAAAAACCTCTTCGTTCCAAATTTGAAGCTTAGCTCTAATGTGCCTCAATCTAGCTTGGAGTCGAAACGTTTTGGTTCCTCTAATGTCCAGATGCTCGTTCCACCAAAGTTGGATGTTGGTGGTGAAAGTTGGATGACTGAGCCAGAATTTTTCAAAACAAAAGGATCTATTTTTTGTTGTGCCCAGAATGGTTGCCTGTAAAGAGATGGGCCAATGATCCGATCCTCCAGATGGAATAATCTCAGATTCCATTGTGATTCCTTCAAGGACAATGGTAACTGAGATTATAAACTGATCAAGCCTAGATGCGATCAGCCTATCTCCTCCTCTCTCATTATTCCAAGTGAAAATGCCATTTTTTGGTTGGATTCCACCAGGTTAGTCGTTCTTATGAAAGATATGAAAGCCTTTGCATCTCTGTTTAGGGTTCGAGGTCCTCCCTTCTTTTCCCCCAGAGAGGTAATCACGTTGAAATCTCCTCCATAGATGGCCTTAGCATGAGAGTGCCTCTGTTGCATCTTGGATAGGTTGTCCAGTAGCTATAGTTTATCCTCCAGCCTTTGAAGGTTGTAGACATTTGTGAATAAGTAGGTTCCAGCTTCTCCTAGGATTTGCATTTCAATGGAAATGTATGATCTGGAGGCTTCGGCGTTAAGGAGTAGGGAGTGGGGGTTCCAGAAGATGGCTAAGCCCCCTTCCAGACCATTACCCTGTACGTCCAAATGCTCCATTCTCTTTCCCAGTCTTCTGCCTTTTCCTTCCAGCTTGAGCCTAGAGCATTTAGTTTCCTGTAGGAAAACAATGTCCGAATTTTCCTGAGTGACTTTCTTTTTCAATAATCGTTGTTTGGTTTGGCTGTTGAGGCCTCTTGCATTCCATGAGAGTATCTTCATAGTTAAACTATAATTATGAGGAGAGAGGGAAAGCCTCCAGGACCTTCATCTTGCCCAAGTTGATGAGCATTTGGCCGAGTTCATGTAGTGCCTCATTGTTTGCTTTTCTACCCCATTTCTTTTTGTGTTTTGCATTAGTATAGGTTTGGTGTAGGTTTTGTGCCTTGATGCCTAGTCCTTTTGTTGTGGTCAGACCCCTTTTCTGCCCTCTTAGGGCCGCATCCTGCCATGATAGAAAGAGGAAGTTGACTCTGTCAATCTCTTCCTCTGGAATGTGCTCCACCCCTTTTTGTTTCCACTGCTCAACTATGGTGTTAAGGTCCATTCCTTCTTGTTCTAGAGTGTCACTGAGGTCCTGATCCTCTGTGCCCACTTCACTTAGTGTCATTTCCTCGTCCCCTTCTACATCTTTTCTCAATCCTGGTTCTCGAAGAAAATCATCAGTCGAGATTGAAGTTGGCATTTGGTTGTTTAGATCATTCTTTTCCAGGATGTTCTGCCCTGATGTCGGTGTTTGGGTATCCTCCTCTGCCCCAGTTTCTTCTCCAAGTACCTCAAAGGCATTTATGGACCTTTTGTTGATGTTTCCAGTCTTCGGTTGGTTTCTTTTGTTATTGCAGTGTCTGCCTATGGGTCGAACAAAACCGTCCTGATTTTTGCTTGGGGGATCCTTGGCCTTCTCTACAGGCTTGTGCATGGGACATTCCCGGATCAAGTGGCCATGTTCATGGCATTTTCTGCATCTAAAGGGTATTTGTTTGTAGTCTATGGCTTGAAAGAAAACTTCATCTCTATATTCCAACCATAGACCCTCATGGAGAGCCCCTGAAAAATCCATTTCAACACAGATTCTAGCACAAGATGTGTACCTTTTTTGAAGGGTCGCTTCCAATGCTTGAATGAAGGTGCCCAGTTTATTGCCGATTTGCTCCAGTGCCGCCGATCTCTAGTAGTCGATAGGGAGGGAAAACAAGCGGGTCCACACAGGAACATGCTTAAATGTTTCCTGCTCTAGTGCAAAATTTGGTTTCCAAGGCCTCATGTAGAGACCTATCAAGGCATAGAAGTAGGGGCCTCCATCAAAAATGCGATCTCTGTCTTCAAGGTTTGCAAATACCACCGTAAAGAAACCTTTGGCCCCCAAGTGGAGTGTGACATCTCCTCTCGGCTTCCAGGTTTGCTTGATCCATTGGCATAAGGCTTTTTCTATGGGCCAAAAGCCCATGAACTTGCATATCACCGCATGAATAGCCATGTGATCCCTATAGGCTTGCAGTTCGATGTCAGTGATGATAACCCTCAGGCTTTCTGTAGTTTTAGGTTTACATCGCCCCTGGTCTTTTTGCTGCCTATTTTCCGCGGCCGGTTCTTCTGGGTTTGGACCTTTCAAGGGGGAGGTTTTTGCATCCTCCGCTTCTTTGTTGTTCTTTCCCGCTCCTTGAGTGGGATCTGGTTTGTCCTTTCCTTCCAGAATTTTTATGCCTTTTGTCCCATGTGGAAACTGTGTTTCCTTCGTATTGCCATCCATTTTTGTCTTCTTGTTGGGCTCATTTTTCCCTGTGGTGTTTGAGCCTGTGATCTGCACTCCTTCCAAAGGACTTTTACCTTTGTCCATCATTATTTGTTTGTAAGAAGTGGTCCCATTGGCCCCTACTTGCTTCATCCGTTGGGCCAGGGCACGCCCCCGCTGTCTTAGATCCGTGAACAGGGCGCTGCCCCCTTCCAGAGTGTGTAAACAGTGTGCAAACTACAAGCGAAACCCTAGGTCAGATAGTTGCAGAGCCGCGCAGCATTCCTTGCACATAACACTTCATTTTCATGGCCATCACTCATGAATGAATTAATATATGATATGGAATTAAATAATATAAAACTTTAGATGTTAAGAAATTTGACCCCTGTGAACGTATAATATATTTGGGTTTAAAATAAATCCAGCTAGTTAAAGATATACTTGAGAGGCTATGAAAAAGGGTATATCTACCATGTTGGAAAAAACTTTTGAGTAATTTTCTCTCCTTTTTCCTTTGTTGTTCTATTAATGAATGTTTTTGTTTGATTTTATTGTTGTTGCTAGTCTAATTCTTCATCACATGAAGTGCCATTGTAGCATAGTTTAAGCGTGACACTTTTGGACCCTCCAAATTTTTTTCTAATAACAAGTTAAATTTATTTCTAACAATAAGTTGAGACTTACTGTGACATGATTTTAATTATCTTAACCGTTTATAAATTTTTATACTCCATTTTGTTTTATATTATATATATTATATAGACATTATACCCTTTCCTTTCATCACCACATTATTTTTAATATATTACAAAAACAATATTTTTAAACGATCTTTGTTACTATACTACAAAAACAATATTTATGAAACTATCTCTTCACATCATCTTGAACTTCATTTTCATAACCTTAACAAGTATACCCTTGTTGGGAAAAAACCGACCTAAAGCCAAAGAGAATCACATAGCCCCTCTACATTTCCCTCGGATTTTTGTTAGGTAAACTTGACTCTATAGTGGAGTTGAGGTTGTGTCAACAATTATGGTTAACAATAGTGGTTTTGGGCACCTAGTATTGGTAACTCATGGTATTGAGCTCATAGTATTAGATGTAGTTAAAGCCATTAAAAGACTTGTGTATCCTCCATTGTATTGAGCCATGGTTGAGCGGTGAAAGCTCAGGTTGTTGGCCGACTTGGCTATGTTTTAGCCAAGGACAATAATAGATCTATTATTGGCTAGTTTTTCCCTAATAGGGGTTTTCCAGATAAATCACATGATGTATATGATTTGAATATATCGTTGCTATGTGTGTTATTATTATATTTATTTCTCTCATATTCTCTCTGAAAGAATATCAGGCGGTATCAGAGCATGGTGAGCAAAGTATGAAAGCACTGGTTGTTCCTTCTCATGGAATTGTTCCTGTAGATGGCCTATCCCCAAAAATGGACTTTGTTGCACAAACTAGCAGGGTTGGTTGAAGCAATGGCTCGCTGCACAAACCAGCAGGGTCAGTTGAGCAATGGTTCCACGAGGAGCATGATGCAAGTGCATGGGATTGGTATGATCCCATTCATTATTTTCTAGTGCCAACGGCGATAAGGGATTTTTGACTGAAGTCCCCGAAGCCACTGTGTTGTTTCTGATGGTGGAGTTGAGGTTATTCTAGCCAAGGAAATCCCAAAGTCAAGTTTAAAGGGGGGATTGTTAGATAAACTTGACCATATGGTGGAGTTGAGGTTATGTCAATAGTTGTGGTTAATAGTTGTGGTTTTGGGCACCTAATATTGATGACTCATGCTATTGAGTTCACAGTATTACAAGTAGTTAAAGTCGTTAAAAGGCTTGTGTATTCTCCATTGTATTAAGACATGGTTGAGTGGTGAAAGCTCAGGTTGTTGGTCGGCTTGGCTATGTTTTAGCCAAGGACAATAATAGATCTATTATTGGATGGTTTTTCCCTAGTACGGGTTTTACAGATAAATCATGGTGTATATGATTTGAATATATTGTTGCTACGTGTGTTATTATTATATTTATTTCTCTCATATTCTCTCTGAAAAATAACATTTTTTACATTGTACTGAGCACTTTTGCACATATAAGTGAGAGATCCAGAAATAATGGAGCTATGTGTTGCTTTATCTTCCTTATTAGAGACCACAACTTAAAGTGGGAAGCTTCCAACTTTGATTTTTGGGCCTGAAATCAGTGGTTCCCTTCTAAGTCCTCCCAAATCGCATCTACTAGTCTTTTTCACTCAGCAAACTCGTGATCTTCACTGTTCTCCTCAAGGATGGCTTCTTCAACGGATTCCTGTTAATTTTTGCAAATAGGGTAAAATTCCACATTAAACAACTCAGATGACCAAGATGATGCTTGCATTAAATTGCTCTTTTCAAGAGGACAAAAATCGACCCAAAGATCACCTAATTTGGTAGAGAGGGAGACTAAGCGAAAGATCATTCTTAAAGACAACTTTACGCATCCTGTGAAAGGCTTTGGGTCCATCAAATTTCAGTGGAATTCTGGGAAATCAGTTTTGTTGCATGATGTTATGTATGTATCGAAACTAATGAAGAATATGGTATCTATATCTGCTCTAAAAGATAAAGGGATGAGGGTTTCCCTCATCAAGGCTAAAGTTCTAACCTCGCTTGTCGATTCACCTATGAGAGATGCCTTCACACTAGGATCGAGATTTGAAGGACTCTATAGGGTCACTGGAAGACCTCTCCTAACACTGGTCCATAATACCAATCATTTGGGCGAATTATGCCACCGCAGGCTGGCTCATCTTCACTATGATGTACTTCCAAAATTCAAGAAATTGATCTCTGGTATTCCCGATCTTCAGGCTCATCGCAATGGAGTTTATCCAGGTTGTGCAAGTGGAAAGAAAACAAGGGGACCATTTCCCTCTAGTAAGAACAAAACTCATGACATCCTCCATCTCATTCATTCTAATATATGTGGTCTGATGCCTAAACATTTTGTTGGTGGTCATCTATACTATATTACCTTTATTGACGACTTCTTAAGAAAGACATGGATATACTATCTTAAGCACAAGGATGAATCCTTTGAAACATTCAAGGAATTCAAAGCCTTGATCGAAAATCAATCAAGAAATAGAATCAAATTCTTCAGGTCTGACAATGGAGGAGAATACATGTCAAAAGAACTCATAGCATTTTGCAAGAAAGATTGAATCAAGAAGGAAATGATTGTGCCATATACTCCTGAACAGAATGGTCTAGCCGAAAGAAAGAACAGGCCTATATTACAAGTTGCCCATGCTATGTTCCATGATCAAAAGGTGCCAAAGTTCCTTTGGGCCAAAGCTACATCTACTATTGTATACGTTCAGAACAGGGTGCCTCATCCAGCATTAGAAAACAAGATTCCTGAAGAAATATTCATAGGCATTAAGCCTGATATCAACCATCTTCGTGTATTGGATGCCCAATATATTTTCATGTGCTGAAAGACAAAAGGAACAAATTGGAAGCTACTTGTAGAAAAGGTGCGTTTGTGGGTTGTTGTGAAAATTCTAAAGCATATAGTGTTGGAATTTCTAAGTCTGACACATTAGAAATTCTACCTGCATTATCTGGTTTATTTCACCTACTTATTTATTTCTTAACAGGTTATTTAACCATATAAATACTAAAAATAAACACAAATGCAGTCTCAACCATCTACAGATCATCAACTAGAAAAAACAGACAAACACGCAAGGGACACCGTTATTTTTGGACAATCCCCCCTGGAAAAACCCAACTTGGGAAAACCAGTGCAGCAGTTCTGAGGGTTTTATTATTAAGCAGCTTTCTTGAGTACAACTAGGGTGCCAAACTGGCTCACTAAATAGAGATATCTATCTAGCAATAATACTCTCTTCGGAAACAGATATTCAACAAGTCTGCTCCACGAAAATCTCTCAAAAGCTTCTCTGAGGCTCTACCTCAGCCCTCTTGGCCTCTGCGTAACTCTGGAAACCCCTGCATCAGACCTTTGTGGCTCTGCGCTGGCTCTCTGGTCTTCTGCATCACCCACGCAGGCCCTGCTAGCCTTTGTGCAGTCTCTCTGGCCCTCTACGTGGCTCCTGTTGGCTCTCCGGCACTATCTCTGCCTCTCTGCTATGCACTCACTGCCCCTCACGGCAACTTAGATCACTTGTTCGAATTTTCTCAGCAAAACTCGCTCCAGAAAATCAAACTAACTGATCAATCTTGATGTATCTCCAACTGACCCTCAAGCCTCCTCTTATACTTTTTATGTTGAGTCTTCAACGAACGAGATTAAATCTCTAATCAACAGCTAAGATTAGATTTGACTTGATCCATGTCATTTAGAACATTCTCACCCAACTTTATATTAATACCCATTAATATTTTGTTTTTCCTAAGTTTAGACTTAGGAACTCCATTAAAAATATTAATTATTTTAATATCTCTCTAACCGGGTGGAATTTTCCCAAACCATTTTTGGGTCTTGGAAATCTCATGTGCTTTAGCTTCTCCACCAATTTTCATGGCTAGAGCACATCTGATGCTACCCCAAATCAACATATAGAATTTATATTCTTGGTCAAAGGAAGGTCGAAATTAGTAGGGACATAACATTTGATGAAGGTGCACCTCTTGGAAAAGCAAGAAATGTTCCTCCACCTCCTCCTCCCAAGGAAGAGAATGATCACTGGGATATTTTGGATGGTCTGTCTGTACTCGAGTCTGATATGGTTGATGATCCCATAGAACCTATGGATCCATGTTAGGCCCCTATACTACTAGTGTAACCTCTTATTGTTATTAGTACAACCCCTTTGTTATATTTTTGTACCCATGTAGTCCCCATATTGTTACCATTGTGCCCCATAGAAGGCCGCTATTGTTATTGTTGTGCCCTTACATTATTATTGTTATGTCGGCTCTGATTATATTATGACCCCTTAGACTCCTATATATAGAAAGGAGGTCTTGTCATTTGTATCATCCAAGAATTGTTCATTTATTTAATGTAAAGGAGGTTGCCCCCTCGAAGAGGCTGAATTCTAAGGTGTTGATCCATCTTTTCTATCTTTTGTGAGTTGGTTCCATAACATTTGGTATTAGAGCTTTGGATTCTAGGGTTTCGCTGCTCCAAACAAGTCATCGTGGAATTTGCGCTATAACTTTTTTTTCTGCGACATTTTAGACGCTACAAAAAAACCCATTTGGGCCAAAATCGTTCTGAACCTCGGGTCCGAATTTCAGAGATTTTCGTGCTATATTTGCAGAGATATGATCTGATGAAGTTGGCCTTTTTGCAGACTCCCAAATACATTCCAAACAGGTGACTTGGGGAAAAATAGTCATAACTTGTGTTTTGAGCATCAGATTGAAATTTCATAAGAAGTTACAAAAAGACGACGGACTATAGTTTCCTGTGTATATTGTTTAGATCCTAAGGTCAAAACAGTGACACGTGGCACTTCATACAAGTTCGCTCTTTTGAAAAGGTATATAATCAGGTCATCTTGGGAGATTGTGCATAACTCTTTCTTGGAGAATCTAAATTTGATCAGACTGGTGGCGTTGGAAAGAGGACATAGAGGTCTACTACAGGTCGCAATTTCAGAACTTAAAGATCCAAAAGTACAGAGTTACAGTCGTTTCAAGATCAAGCTCCTAAAATCAAGAAAAAGCGAGATGAGGCAGTTTGATGGCAAGGATCTGGTAAATTGGATACTACAGATGAAGAAATATTTTGATCTACATGGTGTACCACTATTACAAAAGGTATGTATTGCATCTTCATATTTAGAACAAGAT